>ML343234.1:0-18263 GCA_005239505.1 Nicotiana paniculata
TTTGAGTTATTAGATATACCTGGTCTCGTTTTGAGAGATTCATTAGGAGTATCTCCTCTTCCTAAGTTTTCCAACCCAGATTGAGGATTTTCCATGGTGATAGTGTTATTGGGGGGTAGCGTTGGCGGTGTAGGCAACGATGCTGGTAATCCTCTCGCAAATTCTTGCAAAGCTTGGCTCACATACTCTGTAATCATTTGCTTTACATGATCTTGTTCCAAAGTTTGATCATTATTCCCATGGTTGTTATTGGATCTGTCTGGGGATTGTTCCCTCGAACCACGTGGGGTTCCTGAAGGTGATGGAACTGGAGTTCCACTTCTTTGCTGGTTGTTGTCGTTGGGGTTTGACATAATTCAAAGGATATCACTTGGAAAGTAAACAAAGATTATCAGATTNAATAAAATATCGAATTTGATTGTATTCGAGAATCAGATGCCTTTACAAGTTGTATTCCCCTCCCTTATATAGGAGATTCTTATAACATACGACTCCTGTTATGGTTACTCATTAATGACTAATATGACATTAATGAGGCGTTACAAGTGATAACAGTAATATGGGTTCAGTTACATAACGTTCGAGTAATCAATTGTGGGTCCTTGAATCTGCCCGTAGCTTTGTCTATATTCATTCTGACCGTGCCTCTCTCCCGTTTTGGTCAAGTTGAATTTCTTGTGGCTGATAAGTTCGTGAGTTTACTGAACCGTGCCTCTTTGTACCGTACCTCTTCAAAGAGTTACATCCAGCTGTCGTGTTTTTCTGTGTCCACGTGACTGGCTGAGTTGTCAAAAGCTGGCTTACGCGTGAAACTCTTTTTTACCAATATAGTCAGCAGTAGCACAACCAAAGCATAGATTCATAGGTTGACTAGCCACACTTGGGAAATTGTTAACAAAAGACAGAATGATTGGGATGTTAATACAGGTGGAAAATGTTCACTGTATGCTGTGTAATGAGGATGTACTGGAATCTCTGGAGCATTTGTTTACTAAATGTGAATGGCTCAAAACTGTAAGGCAAGAGTTGAACAATGGTTAGGACATGAAGTAAAGTACACATGAGTGAAGCAGATGCTGGAGCAGATTCAAAGAAAGCATTGGAGACAGTTTAAAAAAGAGGTGATTGCTGCAGCTTACTTAGTGATGATATACTATACATGGAGAGCAAGGAACACAAAAAATTTTCAAGGAAGACAAGTGAATACAGAAGAGACAGTTATACAGATTAGGAGAGAAGTGATAGAAAGAATAGATTTACCGAAACAGTCAAAGAGAGCACAGAAATATAGGAGTTTCATTAGAGAAATTACATGTAATTAGATGTTTGTTTTTCTGTTTGTTGGAGGCCTACTATTCTATGTTCAGAAAATTGGGTGCTCTATACGTTGTAATTGGTTGTTGATGTTAATGGTAATTCACATTGTTACCAAATATATATATATATATATATATATATATATCATATTGATACAAAATGTCCCTTTAGATTCCACAATCCCAGTTATCTCTTCGCATTCTTCGTCAAAAGGTAGAGTCAATCCCATTTCCTTCGTTGTTTCTATCACTTGATCCACTACCATGTATGAGAATTTGAACTTTGGGATGTAAAATGCATCAAGTTCTT
The DNA here is from genome assembly GCA_005239505.1 of Nicotiana paniculata. Lineage (NCBI taxonomy): Eukaryota > Viridiplantae > Streptophyta > Magnoliopsida > Solanales > Solanaceae > Nicotiana > Nicotiana paniculata. Next base: position 1,627 of record ML343234.1, read on the forward strand.
CCTTCCGAAGACTGTATTTTTTGGTAAAGAATTTTGGACAAGAATTCACTTTTGTCAATAAATTAGGCAATCCATCTTTTTCTTTTGGAAGAAAAATATACATAGAAAACTCTTTATTGTCTTTTCTAATTAAGTATGGAATTTTAGCAACTTGAACACCTTCAAATGATCCATATAGAAATTCTTTGCAGCCAGTCATGAATGGAACTGAAATTTTGTCACCGTTGAGTAGGTGAAAGTCTTGGTTTTTGGTATAATGTTCGTTAAATGTTTCTTTCCATGTACCTTTAAAATACAAGGCATTTGCAAAAAGGATCGTTGTATATTTAATGGAATACAAAATCAGTTGCTAACTAATTCATTTATTTAGCTATTAAATGTGATTAGATAGGAGTTAGAGTTATTTAAAATGTTAGTTAAAAGATCACGTGAGATGCACGTGTGTAATGTATATAAATAGCAGCTCCCTTCTCTTCTGCACAGTAATAAAACAGTTACTTCCTCTTCTTCTTCACTTCTGGTTTATTTTTCATTAAGAAATGAGGAACTTCGATCCTCCATGCATGACCTGATTCAACATGATACCAGAGCGGGTGAATTGAAGAGAGCTCGTGCTGTGAAAATCGAGATCTGTAGAAGAGCACAAAGCATAATTGTGTGAACTTATAGCAGAGTTGCAGAAGTGTGTGAAACAAGCTCGATTTTTGTAAAAATGGCGGCAGGAAATGAGATCTCTTCACTTGATCATAATCATCCTCTATATCTCCAAGCAGGAGATGTACCTGGACTCATTCTAATTCAATTGAAACTCACTGGATCGGACAATTACGCTTTATGGAGCAGAGCTATGAAATTAGCTCTTCGAGGAAAAGGAAAACTAGGTTTTGTAGATGGATCGTGTGTCAAAAGCATGTATAGAGGAGAATTGGCAGAACAATGGGAGAAATGCAACGCTATAGTCCTGTCATGGATAGGAAGCACAATTGCAATAGAATTGATGGCTAGCATTGTGTATGCCTCCAATGCTAAGAAGGTATGAAGTGAATTTGAGGAGAGATTTGATAGATCGAATTTAACTAGAATTTCCCATCTATGGACTGAGATTGCCAAACTTAGGCAAGGAACAGACTCAATTACTTCGTATTATTCAAAAATGAAGGGCTGTTGGGATGAATTGGACGTGTTAGCTCCACTTCCTTCTTGTGATTGTGAGGAATCACTGCCTTATCTGGTTCATCTAAGATCACAGAGACTGCTGCAGTTTCTAATGGGACTAAATGAGTTGTACAACAATTTGAGAAACAACCTATTAGCTAGGAGACCTATAATTTCTGTAAATGAAGCATGTGCAACAATCTCACAGGAAGAAAGCCAAAGGTTGTTAGGTGTAGTTGATGGCAACAAGGAGCCATTGGCTATGCTGGCAGGGAAAACTTATCAAGGTTTTAGACCTAAGAAACCTGGTGTAGTATGTGAGCACTGTGGTTACAAGGGACATTTGAAGGAAAATTTCTACAAAATTGTTGGTTACCCACATAATTTCAAGAGCAAGAAGAAAGGACCACAAGTTGGTGGATTCAGACCCTTTGAAAATTCAATAGTTGCAGGGAATAACATGAAGACACCAGAGGTACAAGGTCAATTCTTCACTGAACAGCACTACAAACAAATACTGGATATGTTGAACAAGCCAACTTCTAGTGATGTATCAGATAACATTGCAGGTAATATGGCAGGTATGTCTTCAATGTTATCCAATAGTCTTAACTGTGAATGGATAATAGATACAGGGGCTTCTCACCATATTACGCCATATAGAGAGTTGCTAACTGTTTTTAGATCACTGAAAGAACAAAGTAACAACAGAGTACAAGTTCCTACAGGTGGTAGAGCTGAAATTGCAAGCATAGGAGATGCAGTAATTTTGGGCAAATACAAGCTTGAGAATGTTCTGCATGTACCAGACTTTAAATTCAATCTGCTCTCAGTGTCCAAGATAACAAAGCAGCTGTGTTATGTGGCACTATTCTTTCCTGACTTTTGTGTGTTTCAGGGACTCTTAAATAGGAAGGTTATGGGGATTGGTAAAGAAAAGGAAGGATTATACATTTTACAGGAAGAAATAACAACTGCAGTAGGAGCAAGCAAAGATGAAGACTGTGGAAGGCTGTGGCATTGGAGACTTGGACATCCATCCATTGGAGCTATGCAACATATTGTAGAGGTCGAAAATAAGATAGACACTGAACAATTGAATTGTTGTGAAGTTTGTCCTTTAGCTAAGCAAAGTAGGCTGAAATTTTCTGTTAGTAATAGTAGAGCAGCCTGTGTTTTTCAATTGATGCATCTTGATGTGTGGGGTCCATAAAAAAAGCCTACATATGATAAAAAATATTACTTTGTTACCATAGTTGATGACTACAGTAGATACACATGGATATGCTTGATACAGTCTAAATGTGAAGTGATTGTAGTGCTGAAGAATTTCTTGGCTTTAATAAAGAACCAGTTTGATAAAACTACTAAAGTTCTTAGATCAGACAATGGTAGTGAATTCTTCAATTCAAAGTGTGATGAATTATTAGCTTCTTATGGAATAATGAATCAAAGTAGTTGTCCATACACTCCATAACAGAATGGGGTTGTGGAGAGAAAACACAGACACATACTATATGTTTCAAGAGCCTTGGCATTTCAGAGTTCAGTGCCTATAAGATTTTGGGGAGAATGCGTGAAGACTGCAGTATATCTGATTAACAAGGTACCTTCCAAAGTGTTGCAAGGAAGCAACCCCTTTGAATTGTTGTATGGGAAGCCCCCTCAGCTGTTTCATCTAAGAATATTTGGATGTCTTTGCTATGCTAGCAGACTACCTAAAGGTGACAAGTTCACTTCGAGGGCCAGGAAGACAGTTTTTATGAGATATTCAGAATCACAGAAAGGATACAAGTTGTATGATCTTGAGGATCATCAAATATTCATTAGTAGGGATGTCCAGTTCAAGGAGTCACTATTTCCTTTCAAAACTGGACATTAAGATGAACTAATTGACTTTCACTTGTATAAAGATAATGGTGATGAAGGTGTCACTCAGTTGCCCATGAGGGAGAGTCAGTCACATCCAGAAATTGCAGAACATGAAGAAACAAGACATACATGAGATGCTGAACCAATAACAAACAACTCATTCCCTATGATAGCAATGGATCATTAACAGGAGGCTGAATACCAACAGGAGGCTGAATACCAACAGGAGGCTGAATACCAACAGGAGGCTGAATACCAGCAGGAGCATGATAATGGTGATCCAATTATTGAATCAGTTCAAACAGAGTTGCAAGCAGATGATTCGACTGCTAATGGATCTTCACAAACTGTGGATCATGGTTCAGCTCATGAGAGACCATGCAGAACAACTAGACCACCAATATGGCTAAGAGACTACATAACTACTAGAAGATCAAGAGCACAATGTTCTTATCCTATTTCCAATTATGTGACCTATACACATCTTCATCCCAACTACCAAGCTTACTTGGGATCTTTCTCTACCTCCCTGGAGCCTAAGTAATTCAAAGAAGCTTCAAAGGATCACAATTGGATACTAGCTATGCAGCAGGAGATTGATGCTTTGGAAAGCAACCAGACATGGGAGCTGGTTCCCTTACCTGAAGGGAAGACTACCATATGTTCTAAATGGATATACAAGATTAAGTATAAACCTAATCGTGAAGTAGATAAGTACAAAGCACACCTGGTAGCAAAGGGATACACACAAAGAGAAGGCCTAGACTATCATGAGACTTTCTCTCCTGTGGCTAAGATGGTGACAGTAAGAACTGTCATTAGTGTAGCAGCCTCACAAAATTGGTGTTTATACCATATGGATGTCAACAATGAATTTCTTCAAGGTGATTTATATGAGGAGGTCTATATGGATCTACCACAAGTATTTCACAGTCAGGGGGAGTACAAGGTGAGAAAGCTTTTGAAATCCTTATATGGTCTCAAACAAGCATCTAGACAGTGGAATATCAAGCTCACTTCAACACTGGTGAAAGCAGGATACTGCCAAAGTCCACATGATCATTCATTATTCACTAGAAGAAAGGGAGACAACATAGTGATCATTCTAATCTATGTTGATGATCTTCTTATTACTTGAAACAATAAGCAACTCATTGAAGATTCCAAGAAGACTCTGAACAACAACTTCAAAGTCAAGGATCTTGGAGAGCTTAAATCTTTCTTGGGGATTGAAGTGCTGAGGTCCAAACAAGGCATACTCCTCAATCAAAGAAAGTATGCCTTGAGCTGATCAGATGTGGGACTTAGTGGAGGCAAGCCAGCTTCAACACCAATTGAAGCAAACACAAGGCTCACAACTGTTGAATTTGACAAGCTAACTGGGAAGACTGATGATCATGTACTAGAAGATATTTCAAGCTATCAAAAACTGGTGGGAAAGTTGATTTATCTTACTATCACCCAACCAGATAGTTGCTTTACAGTACAAGTGCTGATCCAGTTCATGCAGCAACCAAAGAGGTCACACTGGGAAGAAGCCTTAAGGGTGGTGAAGTATATCAAAGGCAATCCTGGTCTGGGGATATTTTTAAGTTGCAAGCCAATTGCTCAATTGACTGCCTACTGTGACTCTGACTGGGAAGCTAGTCCTAATACTAGACGCTTAGTTACAGGTTATTTCATTAAGCTAGGGGATTCCTTAATCTCATGGAAAACTAAGAAGCAACCCACAGTCAGTCGAAGTTCAGCTGAAGTAGAATATCGAAGCATGACATCTAGTGTTGCAGAGATCGTGTGGCTAGCTGGATTACTTCAAGATCTAGGAGTACTGATATCCAAGCCAATTAAACTACAATGTGATAGCAAAGCAGCCATTCAAATTGCTGCTAATCCTACCTTCCATGAGCGTACCAAGCACATAGACATTGACTGCCATTTCGTCCGAGAAAAGGTAAAGGAAGGGCTCATTGAAACCATCTATATTGCTACACAATCACAACTGGCTGATCTCCTCACAAAAGGATTAGGTGTTAATCAGCACCGCCTTCTCTTGTCCAAGCTAGGAGTGCTCGATGTCTTCCACCCTCCAGCTTGAGGGGGAGTAATGGAATACAAAATCAATTGCTAACTAATTCATTTGTTTAGCTGTTAAAGATCACGTGATTAGTTAGGATTTAGAGTTAGTTAAAAGATCACGTGAGGTGCACGTGTGTAATGTACATAAATAGCAACTTCTATTCTGCACAGTAATAGAACAATTACTTCCTCTTCTTCTTCACTTCTGATTTCTTCTTCAGTAAGAAATGAGCAACTTCGATCCTCCATGCATGACCTGATTCAACAATATTCACTGAGGTATTTTGTCTTGAGAACTTTTGTGATGAGGCCTTTTGATGCAACACTAGCCCATAAGTTAGCTTCTTCTACCACCTCTTCCTGCATAAAAATAAGCATTGAGCTTATTAACTATTCACAAGTTCATAGATAAACTAAACTCAAATTTGTATATATGTTGGAAATAGATTACCATATCAGGATAATGGTTGACATTGACACTACTTAATTAAGCGTATGGTCTAGCTATTAATATCTATTCTTATGTCTAAATATTTGCTGGCAGAAATACTCGATACTTGTACTAGCGGTTGAGGATGCAAGTACCCATGAAATATTTACAGCTTGTTTGGATGGTTGTTATTCGTTGTATTGTATCGTATTGTTATTTTAAATATGATGTGTATTTTGATTGTTATTTAAATTTTATTGTATCGTATCGTTAAATTCGTCGTTACATAACGATGGAATGTGCCACTTTATGTAACGACCAATTTGGTGTGGTCGCGCCGTTACCTTGTCTTTTTCTCTCAATCTCTCCATTCATTATTATTAAATAATTCTATTTTATCATTTACCCTACCTTTTTATATAATAATTTTACTATGTATCATAATTTTTCTTTATAATATTGAAAGTTTATTCTTCATATTGCTGGTGCGTGATATCATGAAACGATGGCAAACGACACAATCTATCCAAACATTGTATTTATCAAACGATACAATACGATACATTATGAAACGATACGTAACAACCATCCAAACAAGCCGTTAGGTGCAACATTATAAAAATCAAAACAAGTACTCCCTCGATTCATTTTTAGTTGTCTACTTTTGACTTTGCACTCCCTTTAAGAAAAAATAAATGAAGTATGTATGTTATATTTTTACACATAATAATGATAGCATTTTCAAAAATCTTGCGAAATGATTTAGGGAATCATGAGTAGTTAATGATAAGGGCATTAATAGGAATTTTTTTTATCTTTCTCTTGATTTAGTATAGTAAACACGTAAAAATGAAAATATATTTTTAGTATAGTGGACAAGTAAGGAAGGGGTTTAGACTCTTCCTCCAATGTAACTGGACTATATATATAGTTCCAGTTAAGGATGGATAATTCTAGAATCATATATAGTGATTAGTTGAAACAATGTCTACGCTAATTCAGAGAGTTAAAAACATGCCTTTGTGTCATTAGTGATATCAACCAATTATGATCATCAAGAAACATTTTTTCAAGTGGTTAACTTGACCCCAACAATAATTTCATGCATAATAAGTCTGTTAGGACCAAAAATGGCCTAATGATTTGATTCGTCCATTTTCAAACATAAAACAACCAACGAAAATAATCAAGATGAATCATCAGCAGATTTCACAAGACACCAACGAGTTCCAAGAATAACAAAAGTATATAACTTGTGATTTCTGTGAACAAAACCACAAAATAATCGTACCTTACGATTGAAAATCAACAGCTTTAGCCTCAGTTTTATAGACAGAGTTGACTAATTCTTTGAAAGAGTCTCTCAATTCATGTGTATGCATGAGACACCCATATACCGCTAACGAAGCTCAAATCTGGACAATTATTATCCCTCTCACTGTTGCTCTCAAAAACAGCAGCCATATTCAAGAAGTTGGAATTCAAATCATCGATATTTCTAACACCAAGAAACTGAAGCATTTGATTTAATGTATATCCCGTTGCTCCGGCGGCTGTCATGCTCAGTACGGCGTGGAAAGATAGTGGAGATAACAATATGTTAATATACTCAGATTTATCACTTTTTTCAATTACCTCCTTTAGAAGAATTCGAGCAGCAACCTGTGGACAAGAATCGATCTTCTCTTCTTTTCCTTTAATTAGCCATGTCTCTTTGTGATTAACAAGCCGTAGATAGAAACTTGAAAAAATATACTAAGTAATAAAAACCCTAGTTCTTGTTGTTTTCGCTATATATATGCAAATTCTGCTAACCTTAACTAGGAGCCCTCGAGATTTTAGGACTCTGTTGAAGTAAAACCCGTAAAACGCTTGTTCTCTCGCTCTCTCATCTCTTTTTCTTTTTTGGGAGAAACCTTCATTTTTTTTAACCCAAGATATTAACTTGTACGCACTTATTAAGTGATACTTGATGTTAAAATTAATTTTATCAATAAGGGAAAATGTGCTTTTAGTCCTTCGATATTGACAAATTGTGGCTAATCACATTATTTAAAACATATATATTTTTTATTTCTCTATTTGTGTATCTTTACAAATTTAACGAACTACTCCCCATTACATCATTTAATTACCCATATTTTTACTTTAAGTTTGTACTAACTTTCGTGAACGTGTGTTGCACGTGTGGTTATCATCGATTAGTAAAATATGTGTATATGAAGAACATGTAAATTTAGTTATCAAATGCTAAGTTTTAAAGTGTCTACATTAAGTTAATATTTTAAAAATAAGTAACTTTGTACAGAGAAAAGTATAGGGAGTTGTCATTTATTTGAACGAATACCAGAAAGAAAATTAATTGATGCAACTAACTTATAATATATGTTGACTTCTAATGTTTCATTTTTATTGTTTTTAATGTTTGCATTTTAACAGTTTGACTCTTACTACTATATTATAATCTATTTTGTTATAAATTTCGAAAAGAATGGCTTGAATTTTTTGTAAATTAGTTAAATCTTTTTTGGTTAATTAGGATTGCTATTAATGTTAAAGAGATCTTTTTGTTGTTGGTTCAAATATTAATAATAGCTCATCCAAGTTTTAAATATTTAATTGAAATTATAATTTTATCCAATAAAATTTTTACGTTCAATATAATAAAAAAACGTTCAGGGTACACGCATCGCGCGCGTATCCTATCTCAATGAGTGTTTAAGTTATAAAATAAAAGTATAAGTTCATGACAATAGTCATTAATATTGACATTATACATATAACTAACTCGATTAAGAAAAAAATGTCTCAGAGAAATCCTCAATCATCATTTAATAATTCAACTTAAAATTTATGCCACTTTTTTATAAATAAAGTTAGCATGCTTCCTTTCAGTTTCAGTAGTACACATAGTCATTGAAAATATAAATAGTGGATAGAACTTCACACATATAGCAAACAAATAATAATCCATGAATTTTAGATGAACAAAAAATCAAAGTGCTTTGAAAATGAGAAATGATATTAAAAAAGAATATTAAAATAAGCTAGTAAAATACATCGGAGAATGACTCAAAATTATATTTGACAAAGTATAGTTTGTTTCGATATATCATTATTCAACTGGAATTAGTATTTAAATAATTCTAATATTGATTAACCCCATTTGTCGTTATATTTGAAAATAATTAGTTTTATAACAGTTCTAAAATTTACTTTTTAAAAGGTAAAATGCTCGATACACATTTCGATTGGAGAACACGTATTTCTTCTTAATTTGAAGGGCACATCTTTTGGAAAAATCTTACGAAAATTGGAGTAATTCCAGTAACATGATATTGAATCTAAAATAATTGATATATCTATTTTTTGGTAATTAAATTCCTATATTTATTATATATTTTTATTATGATTCTTCAAAAGGCCATCAATAAAAATAATTATATTTTTTTCTTGGGGAGATTTGGAATAAAGAGGATCGTCATATAGTTTTTAGAAGAATCTAGTTCACACGTAAAAAATTTGAGCACGTATATTTTATAGTAATTTGAAGGGCATATCCTTTGGGGTAAGCTAATATTGTAGTCATTTTTGTGACATAATATTAAATCTAACATGATCTAAATCTTTATATATTTTTATTATAATTCTTCAGACAGTCATCAAATTAACACTAATTAAGAAATTATATCTTTCTTTTAGAGCTATTGGAATGAACAACTAGATCATATCGTTTATAGGAAAAAATGAATAATTAAGTAACAATGTAAGGTCTAAAACTTACTAATATTGAATGTGTGTTTTACAACCAATAACTTATTACGTATACAAAAAATTATAGAGGGCCTTTATTGGAATAGATGAAAAATAAAATATAATAATAAATGTCAAATTATTTTGAAAACTAACTATTTCATTCTTATTTCTTCTATTTTGAATTTTAACCAAGTTAATTCTTAATACTATATTATAATTGATTCGACTTTATTTTCTAATTTCTTTCATCACCAGTGGTCTTTATTATTGAAATATATCTATTTAAGCAAAGATTTTTGTCAACCTGAAGATAGTTTTACACTTTTACTTGTATGATCAATTTGAAAAACAATGAACTTAATTTTTTTTGCTAGTTAGCTATTCCAAATGCTTAATTATTTATTTTTAGCAATAAAAGATATAAATTATATTTTATTAATTTAAATTATTAATATTAGCTCATACCAAATTGTAAATATTTAATTTGTAATAACCCGACCGGTCATTTTGTGTTCTAGGACTACGTGCCCCTAAATGAGACTTCCCGTAGTTGCTTCTACTGATTTATATCTTGCGGGGACGGGTGGTTCAAGGTTCGGAGGAGTTTGGAGTGGTATAGGGACACTTAGTTCCTTAAGGTTGGCCTTAAAGTCCAAGTTTGACTTCGGTCAACATTTTTTGGTAAACGACCTCGGAATCGAGATTCGAAGGTTCCGGCAGGTTCGTATGATCATTTCGGACTTGGGCGTGTGTTCGGAATGTGTTTTGGATGACCCAGGGGAGTTTCGGCGCCTAATAGTGAATTAAGGTTTCCTTAAGTTTAAACTTGAGGTTGGGAACGTGTTTTTGTGTTATCAAGATCCAAACGAAATTCCGAGAATAGTTCTGTTAGGTCATTTATGACTTGCTTGCAAAATTTGGTGTCATTCCGAGTAGTATAGGTAGGTTCGGCGTATTGAAAGCGAATTCAAGAACTTAAAGTTCTTAAGTTTGATCCAATAGGTTTTGGGTTATGATTTTTAGATTTAGCGTTGTTTCGGATGTTAAGAGGGCTCGAGCGAGTCCGTACTATGATTTAGAACTTGTTGGTATATTTGGACGGGGTCTCGAATGGGCCCAGATGCCATTCGAGCATCGAGCGAGGCAAAAACCAGCCTTAAATGACTGCTGGTGCACCAGATCTGGTGCGACCGCACCTGCGAAGGTCAAGGCACAGGTGCGAGACGGCTTTTGCGGTCCCAGACTCGCAGGTTTGACTCCTGAGGGAGCTTCCCATTTCCGCAGTTGCGGACTCCTTTTCGCAGAAGCGGAGCCGCAGGTGCGGACTCCACTCCGCAGGTGCGAAGCCAGGCCCCCTTCCCCTTCTTCGCAGACGCAAGAATTTTCTCACAGATGCAAGACCACAGGTGCGGTCCTCGAGCCACAGGTGCGAAAAGCCTGTAGGCAGTGAGCTTCGTTTTAAATATGGGACTTAGCCATTTTTGAACACTATTCTTCATCTTTGGGCGATTTTGAGAGCATGCAAGGAAGGTATTCGACCTAGCTACTGTAAGGTAAGTTATTCCTACTATAAATTTAGCTTAATACTTGAATTCTTAGGTAGATTAACACATCAAATTAGTGAAAATCATGGGTTTAGAGTAAAACCTAGGTTTTTGACAAAAATGGGAAATTTTCAAGAAATTCGTTAAGGAATCATACAAAAACTATATAAAATTGATCCTTAGGCCATGGGTGATAGTTTCCTTAAAAAATTTCCGGAATCCGAGCATGTGGGCCCGGAGGTGTATTTTAGGATATTTCCCAATTTAGGTTGAAATGACCATATAAGTAGGAGAATTGCAGACTTTTGAGCACAAATTGACTTGTTAATGTGATGTTTGGCTAGCTTCGAGTTCTTGGGCGACGAATTTGGAGTTTCGGGCGTGTTCTTGACCCGGAAAGTAGGCTTGACACGAGGTAAGTCTCTTTTCTAACCTCGTAAGAGGGAATCATCCCCATAGGTGAATATAAATAATTGCATGTCTTTATTTTTGGGGACTACGGACTCACGAAGTGACGAGAGTCCGTGCGTTGCTACTATTATGTTATGTCGGGGAGTTTAGGATTCACAAGCATGCTTTATGTGCCGTAACTATAATCTTAAATGTTAATTTAGGTTACCTATTATCCTTGAATTATTAAGTGAACATCTAGGAGGTTACATTCTGAATTTTATATTATTGAAGCCTTCTCTGTAAGTATATTCTCTACTGAATTTATTGATAACCTATTAATTATGTGTATAAATACGGGAACCCGCATCGCATGTATGATTCACGAGCGGGGTAGCCCTACAATTATGTCAACCGCGTCACATGTTCGATTCGTGAGCGGTGTAATAGATGCATCTATGGTTCGAGCTGTTCGATCCTTCGGCAATGTGACATCTATGATTCACGGCATGTTATGTGTTTGTTAGATGTTGGGTGTTCTGTGATTATGTATCCGTTGAATACCATGAAAAATGAAAACTAGGTAATTTGTATGCTAGAGAATTTGACACGTAAAGGTAATTGTAAAGGATATTTGATGTTCCTGTCTTCATTATTATTCATGATTGCCATCCCTGCTTAGCCTTACATTTAAAACATATTATTTTGACACTAGTAAGTTTCACGTCGACCTCTCGTCACTACTTCTTCGATGTTAGACTGGATACTTACTGGGTACATATTGTTTATGTACTCATGCTACGCTCTGTACTTAATTGTACAGGTTCTGAGGCGGGTGCATCTAGGTATCAGCCAGAGTTCGTCCCTGATATATACCTGGTCTAGACTCCACGGTGAGCTGCTCCTCTTGACGACCCTCAACAGCACTATGGAGCCTTCTTTTGTTATTTCTGTCTATTCCTTTTCAGACAGTAGGGCAGTCTATTACTTCTTTTGTTTTTACTCTACTAGTATGCCTGTAGACTTGTGACACTAGTTCCTGGTACACACATTAGTAGACATTTTTTGGGATGTAAATATTAAATTATGACTTTTATGACTATTTATGCGTAAGATTGTCTAAGTTATTTGTTTTTGCCCAATGTCTAAAATATAAACCAAGTAAGTATTGGAAATGTTTTGGTAAATGAAAAGAAACTCACCAGTAGATTGATGTTGGCTTGCCTGACTACCGTGTTGGGCGCCATCACGACCTGGGTTAGGATTCGGGTCGTGACACAATTATAATTATACATTATCGAATAAAAATTCTTTTATCAAATTGTAAGAAAATCAAATAAGTGGGAAATAGTTTTGTATATTTTAAAGTATTTTAGAATATAAAAGAGTTTCACCTAAATCAAAACATAAAAAGTTAACCAAGACATCGTACGTCCTTTTTTTTTTTGATTGAATTTTTGGTATCTGTCCAAAGGATAAACTTCTAAATACCAAGTGGTTACGTCCTGTTTGGTTAGTAATTATAATTCTTTCCTTTTCTTGCTATTTATATATAATTGAAGTGTAAAATTTTATATAAAATAAAATGCTAATATTTTTGAAGTTCTAAATATTAAATTTTTCTACGTAATCCAAATAACGAAGAATGTAATATATAAAATTTAGTTGATTTTGTATTCCTAAATATTAGGAAAATCATTAAATGAATATTCCTATATAAGGAAAATAATTAAATGAGTATTTCTACATATTAGAAAAATAACTAAATTACTATTTTATCCAATGTAAACTCTATTTTTAAAGGGTAAAAAAGGCAAACGCCATTTATTAAGGGTCTTCGTGCTTTTAATATAATATATAGGTAAGTTCTAAAAATTGTCTAAATATTAGAGTACATATGTCACGACCCATAATCCTAACTCAGGTCGTAATGGCGCCCAACACCGGGGTTAGGCAAGCCAACACTCAGATTACTAAGGATTTTCCCATATTTGATTAAACATCCCAACACGTGCCAAGTTTTAAAGTTCAAAAGATTAATTGAAAAAGATAATTAGCCAATTTAACCAAAAGCAGTCATAAAGAGGCTTGAGCCAATATATATATACAGACCCGCAAACCATAATATCTACCACGTGTGTGCCAGAAACTAGTGTCAAATGTCCTACGGGCATACTAACAGAATATACAAAAAATATAACATAACTGTCCCACTGTGTGGAATAAATAGACGGGAATAACAAAAGAAACTCCATGGTACTGCCGAGGATCGTCGGGGGAGCAACTCATTGTGAAGTCAGGTCCAGTCTATACTCAAAATCGAGCTCCGATCTGATAACCAGATGCACCAGCCTCAGGACCTGTACAATTAAGTACTGAAGCGTAGCATGAGTACATAAATAAATATGTACCTAGTCAGTATCTAGTTATCTTGAAGAAGTAGTGACGAGAGGTCGACTTGACACTCACTAGGGTCCAACAAGATAATTAACAAGATATGGTGACAGCGATGATAAGACAGTAAACATCGAAGTAAATTCAATACAAGTAAAAGCTGGAATTAAACAAACAATTACTACTTCATTTTCTTTTCCCCAAATATCTGCTATCTCAATATCGATGAAAATCATTAACAATTTAGCATGCGCATACGGGATAAGGACAACCAGCCTGAGCCATCATAATAATCATATATGGGCACTGCCGGGGGTCGAACGGCTCGAACCATAATGTATCTTTCAATCTCGCCGTGGCGTACGGCCCGCTCCCATGATAGTGGGGGAAATAACACTTCGCTCGTGGAATGTAAATTGCGAAGCCGTCACATGCACACCCAATATTCTTCATAAATTACTTTCCAGTGAACAATTTCTTTAAAATTCTTAAATTCCATGAGCTCAAGGAAATAAAGCCGCATATAACATTATTCATCAAGCATATAGTTCATTTCAAGGAAAAACACAAGGCATAATGTAGGCCTAACTACCCGGACATAACAGTGATGGCCACTACGCACGGACTCTCGTCACTTCATACGTACGTAGCCCCCACAAACATTAGCACATAGTCATTTAAATCACCTATGGAGAAAATTCCCTCTTACAAGGTTAGAAATGAGACTCACCTAGTGTCGAACCTACTCTCCGGGTCAAGAACGCGCCCGAAACTCCAAACTCGACACCCAAGGACTCGAAACTAGCCAAATGTTACATAAATATATCAATTTTCACTCAAAAGTATGGAATTCTCCTATTTACTTAGTCATTTCATCCTACTTGAAGAAATACCAAAATTCACCCCGGGCCCGCATGCTCGAATTTCGGAATTTTTTGAAGGAATCACTTACCCATAACCTAAGGATCGTTAATATGTGATTTTTGTATGATTTCATGGCTAATTAACGGGTAATTCCCTAAATTTTCATAAAGCCTAGGTTACTACCCAAATCCTTGATTTTCACTAATTAGGTAGTTAATTTGACTAGGAATTCATACATTAAACTAACATTAGAGTAGAATTCACTTACCTTTCAGTAGCTAGGTCGTGGGGATCTTTTCCAATCTCTCAAGGTCGTCTATGGTGGAAGAAAATGGAGTGAAATAAATAAATCCCGTATTTTAAAGAACTCACTGCCTACAGTAGTTCCGCACTTGCGGCTCCAGGACCGCACCTACGAGTAAAGGCTCGCACCTGCGGAGCTGGGACAAGGGGCCTAGGCTCACACCTGTGGAACTGAGTCCGCACCTGCGGCCACACCAAAACAGGTGCACCAGCAATTGCTTCAGCTGGTTTTAGCCTCGTATGGTGCCCGAGAGGCACCTGGGCCCACCCGAGCCCGTGTTCAAGTATACCAACAAGTCCCAAATCATACTACAGACTCGCATAGGCCTTCGGAACATTCAAAACAACACTATAACTTAAAATCGCACCTCAAAACCCCTAAAGATCAAACTTAAGAACTTCAAGTTCTTGGATTTGCTAACAATGCGCCGAATCGACCTATACTACTCGAAATGACACCAAATTTTGCAAGCAAGTCATAATTGACATAACGACACTATTCCCCGTCTTGGAATTCCGTTTGGACCTCGATAACACAAAAGACCTCCCAAACCACAATATGAACTTAAGGAAACTCTTATTTCACTATTGAGCGCCAAAACGCTCTTGGGTCATCCAAAAACCATTCCGAACATACGCCCAAGTCTGAAATCATCATACGAAGCTACCAGAACCGTCGAAACTCGATTCCGAAGTCGTTTACTCAAAATGGTGACCGAAGTAAACTTGGCCTTAAAGGTCAACCTTAAGGAACCAAGTGTTCCTATATCACTCTAAACGCTTCCGAAACCCGAGCCACCCGTCCCCGCAAGTCATAAATCACAATAAGTTGCTATGGGAAGTTTCATTTAGGGGAATGGGGTCCGATAACGCAAAACGACCGATCGGGTCGTTATATTCTCCACCTCTTAAACAAATGTTCATCCTCGAACGGGTCTAGAATCATACCTGAAGTGCTGAATAAATGTGGATATCTGCTCCACATGTCCTCCTCGGACTCCCAGGTCGCCTCCTCGACTGGTTGGCCCCTCCACTCTACCTTTACGGCAGAAACTCTCTTGGATCTCAATTGGCGATCCTGCCTGTCAATAATAGCAACTGGCTCATCCTCGTAGCCCAACTTCTCATCCAACTGAATAGTGCTGAAATCAACCACATGAGAGAAGTCGGCGTGGTACCTCCGGAGCATGGATACGTGAAAGACTGGATGAACTCCTGATAAATTGGGAGGTAAGACAAGCTCATAAGCAACCTCCCCAACTCGCCTCAACACCTCGAAAGGACCTATAAACCTCGGGCTCAGCTTGCCCTTCTTCCCGAACCTCATAATGCCCTTCATCGGAGAGACCTTCAACAGTACCTTGTCTCCCTCCATAAATGCTACATCACGCGCCCTCTGATCCGCGTTACTCTTCTTTCTGGACTATGCTGTGCGGAGCCTCTCCTGAATTAGCTTCACCTTCTCCAAAGCATCCTTCACCAAGTCGGTGTCATATAACTTAGCCTCGCCAGGCTCAAACCACCCGATAGGAGAACGACATCGCCGACCATACAAAGCCTCAAATGGAGCCATCTCGATGCTGGACTGATAACTATTATTGTAAGAAAACTCGGTCAAAGGCAAGAACTAGTCCCACTGACCTCCGAAGTCAATCACACATGCCCTGATCATGTCCTCCAATATCTGAACTGCACGCTCCAACTGACCATTAGTATGAGGGTGAAATGCTGTGCTTAGATCTATTGGGTACCCATCTCACTATGCAATGCTCTCCAGAAGTGCGAGGTGAACTGATCACGCTCAATTATGTCCTATAAAAAGACTAAACGGGCGCTGCAAATATAATCTGGGG
>MDKI01109376.1:0-26876 GCA_005239505.1 Nicotiana paniculata
GATGTTCCAGATAATGATATTAGTTGGATGATTCATTGGACGATTTTGGGTTTGGTTCACTGCTTCTCCATTTTATATCACCTCTCCTGGGAATATTGGGTTCCTCCTCAAGGATGGCACCAGTATCATGGCCCTATTCCCCATTGTTGGGTCCTGAGGAGGCCTTATATCCATTGAGCACCTGTATAGACCTAGAGGACAGCTGATTACATGTCTCTTATCCTGCATCTTCCTAAATAAGAATACTTTTACCCCGTCTAGGTTTGACAACTCGAGGACTTGTTCTAAGGCTAGGTTTATGGGCTCCTCCTCTATTTTTGTCTTTACATGATCTTGTTCTGGTATTGCATGAGGGTGTGGTGGTACTGCATGTGGGATTTCCTGGTTCACAGCTTGACCTTGGGGTTGGTGGTTGGCTTCCCAGGGCATGAAGATGGGGTTGAGTTGGGTCAGCATCTCTGATGGAAAGAAGGGGAGGTCTGGGAGTATATTCTGTGGTTGGAAGGTGTTGAAATGTGGGGGCATGTTTCATTGATCGACCATTGTTTGGACAAGATTTGGGTTCATTAGGGGAGCTAAGGGTTGTAGAATGTTGTTGAGCCACATTTGTAACGACCCGACCGGTCGTTCTGCGAGATTTACTCCTGTTTCCCCCATTTATACCTTTGTTATATATTTCTAGCCTATTTTTGTTGTGTTGGGTCAGTTGGTTTGGGTCCGTACTGGTTATGGTGAGTGTTTATGCATTTAGCCTTTTAAGGTAGCATAATAGTTGAGAAAGTCAACTGAGAGTTGACCTATTGGTGAACGACCTTGGAATGAAAATTTTATGGCTCGGGTAGCTTCGTTAGGTGATTTGGGACTTAGGAGTGTGTTCAGAATATTTTGGTGATGTCTGGTGTAGAATTAGGCTTGAATTGGCGAAAGTTAGTTTTGGATGATTTCCGGTCAGCACTGAAAAATAGGCTATTGAGTTCAGAATGGAATTCCGAAAGTTGGAATAGGTTCGTAATGTCATTTTGGATATGTCTGCAAAATTTTAGGTCAATCGGGGGTGTTTTAGTTGGTTTTGGCGTAGTTGGCAAAATTTGGAAGTTTCAAAGTTCATAGGCTTGAATTTGATGTAATTTTGGTGTTTTTATGTTGTGTTTGGTGTTTTGAAGACTTGAATAAGTTGGAATAAATCGGGTATGTGGCGCATACTAATTTTTGAATTGGACTACGTCCTCTCCGCGGCAACTAATGAGTTGCACATTTACTCAAAACCTTATGTTAAATTATGTTCTAAAGATTTGTGAAATATTTGGGCTATAAGCCGTGTTTGGGCTCTCGTACCGATCTTTTTAGACCCCTTGGGGGATTTTTACTGCTATTTTCCTCACTATTTGTTGATGATTTCACTTAGCATCATTGTGCATACTGTTTTTCGAAACTCAGCCTGATTTACACTACATGAGCATTAAAATGATGTTTTGGGTCGAGTACCCTGTTTTACTGATTCACCCGAGGGGCCTTTGAGTGTTTCTACCGAGTGTGGATGAGGGCCAAGAGTGATGGTGAGGTGCTGAGTGATATTAGCTCTTGGGCTAAAGGAGCCCCTCCGGAGTCTGTACACACCCTCAGTGAGCGCACCGAGTGCCGAGTGACGAGTTATTGGGAGGCATGAGTGACTGTGAGGTGCTGAGTGATTGTGAGGTGCTGAGTGATTGTGAGGCATGCCCGAAGGGATGATTATGGTACATGTTTTTAACCGAGGGGATACTTATGATTTTACTACATTCATTTGCATACCAAATCCTTGTTTTAAAGTTGTTAAAAATGTGCATTCTTTAAAGGACTTTTTCTGAAGATTGATTTTAAGGCATGATGATTTCGTATATCTATGTTATACTATTGGCAAGTAAGGCTGTGTATATCGTGACTTGATGGCATTGATTTTATGTGGTTCCTTGCTACTTAGACTTGATTATTTTCATTACTACCGAGTTAGCGTACTCACATTACTCCCTGCACTTCTGTGTGCAGATTCAGGAGCAGATATTGAGCATTAGCATTTATTCTGTAGCGGAGCCGGATTGCAAGATATAGAGATAGTTGTTCAGCGTTCGCAGCATCTCTGTTTTCCCTTCTTGTTGTATTTAACTTTGATTTGAAGGTTTTGTATTATAATAGTTTATTTTGGCTTATTTCTCTAGATGCTCATGACATGTTGGCTCCGGGTTTTGGGGGTTGGCAGTATTGTATAATATTGGCCTATTATATTAAGTAATTTTCTGTATATTTTTATGAAATGCTCGAAACTTGAATGGGATTTTCAAAATAAATTGCGAACATGCGGTAGTCGGCTAGCCTAGTTCCACGATAGGTGCCATCATGGCCGGTTAGGATTTGGGGTCGTGATAGTTTTCGTATCAGAGCCTTAGGTTACATAAGACTCAACGGTCATGAGCAGGTTTAGTAGAGTCTTGCGGATCGGTACGGAGACGTCTGTACTTATCTTCGAGAGGCTGCCGAACTTTTAGGAAATAATTCTATCTTTCTTGAACTCTTTCGTGCTGATATATTGATTCTTGAAATCTAAACTTACGTTGTTTCATTCTCTCACAGATGGTGAGGACACGCCATACCGATCAGAGTGACCACTCACCGGCTAGACCAGCGAGAGGTCGAGGCCGCGATCGAGGCCGTAGTAGAGGTAGGGGGCCATCCCGTGCAACTGTCGGGGCAGTGCCTTAGGTACCCCCTATCGATCATGATCAGGTTCCCGCCGATGGTGTCCCAGCGGGACAGGATCAGGAACCAGCAGTGCTTATGGTTATTCCGGGTCTTCAGGAGACCCTGTCTTAGATATTGACAGCTTTTGCACCAGTTTGGCTCAGGTCGTTGCCATGTCTTCTACTGCCACTACAGCTCAGGACGGGGGAGGCAATCAGACTCTAGCTGCCCGGGCACCTGAACAGGCTGCACAGGGTATTCAGGCACCGAAAGCAGCCCAGCTCAGCCAGTTGCTCTGGTCCAGGATTATGTGGTCCCTGCTATGCCTGAGGACGAGCAACGCAGGTTGGAGAGATTCAGCAGACATCAGCCTCCGACTTTCAGCGGTATAGAGGGAGAGGATGCCCAGGGATTTCTAGATAGGTGCCAGAGGATACTGCGCACCGCGGGTATTTTGGAGACCAGTGGGGTCTCATTTGTTACATTTTAGTTTGCGGGTGCTGCCTTTACCTGGTGGGAGTCATTCAAGAGGCGTAGACTAGTTGGTTCAGCACCTCTTACCTGGCAGCAGTTCTCCATGATACTTTTCGAGAAGTATGTTCCTCAGTCCCACATAGAGGAGCAGCGCAGGCAGTTTGAGCAGCTGTGCCAGGGAGAGTTATCGGTTACTCAGTACGAGATGAGGTTCTCCGAGTTGGCTAGGCATGCTTCTGAGATTATCCTTACTGATAGGGAGAGAGTGCGGAGGTTTGTAGATGGTCTTTCTTATTAGCTTCTGTTGTTTATGACTCGGGAGAGAGTATCAGATGCTTCATTCGAGTAGGTTATTGACATAGCTCGAGATATTGAGTCTGTTCGCCGCCAGGAACGGGAGGAGAGAGAGGCCAAGAGGCCTCGTGGTTCGGGCAGTTCCAGTGGTGCTCCCTTCAGGGGACAATTTCAGTAAGGTAGGGGCCGTTTATTCAGGCCTCCTCAGTCAGGCCGCCAAGCATATGGTGGTGCCTCCTCGGGGCAGGGTCCCCGTGGTTCTCAGTCAGGCCGTACTTCATTTGGCGCTCTCCCAGCTCAGAGTGTAGCTCGAGCACCTCCAGTTCAGGGTTCTTCTATGCAGGAGTCTTTCAGTGGCCGTATGTGTGCTAGGGGTTTCTATCAGTCCCCGCCTCTAGCTCCAGGGAGTTGTTTTGAGTGTGGAGAGTTCGGGCACGGGTGGAGGCAGTGTCCCCGTTGTTCCAGTGGATGTTCTCAGCAGAGGGGCCAACCCTCGACTTCAGCTCCAGTCATTTCACCACCCGCCCAGGCAGTCAGGGGTGGTGGTCAGTCAGCCAGAGGCTGCCCTAGAGGGGGAGATCGAGCAGAGGGAGGTCAGGCTCGCATGTATGCATTTCCAGCCAGGCCGGATGCTATGGCCTCAGATGTCGTGATCGCAGGTATTGTTTCAGTCTGTTGTCGTGACGCCTTGGCTTTATTTGACCTAGGTTCCACATATTCCTATGTTTCTTCATATTTTGCTGGTTTTCTGGATGTGCCCTGTGAGTCTCTAGTCACCTCTGTTCATGTGTTGACTCCGGTGGGCGATATTGTTGTTGTGGACCGCGTGTATTGGTCATGCATGATATCTATTCGGGGTCTAGAGAGCCGAGTGGACCTACTATTACTCAGCATGGTCGATTTTGACGTGATATTGGGCATGGATTGGTTATCTCCGTGCCATGTTGTTCTTGATTGTCATGCTAAGACTGTGACGTTACCTATGCTGGGGTGTCCGAGGGTTGAGTGGAGAGGTTCTTCCGAGTATATGCCTAGCAGGGTGATTTCTTACTTGAAGGCTCAGCGCATGGTTGAGAAAGGGTGTTTATCTTATTTGGCCTTTGTGAGGGCTGTCGGTGGTGAGATTCCCGCTATTGATTCAGTTTCTGTGGTCCGTGACTTTTCGGATGTGGTTCCTGCAGACCTGCCAGGCATGCCACCTGACAAGGATATTGATTTTGGTATTGACTTGGTGCCAGACACTCAGCCTATTTCTATTCCACCTTATCGTATGGCACCATCGGAGCTAAAGAAATTGAAGGAGTAGCTTCAGGCGCTCCTGGATAAGGGGTTCATTCGGCCTAGTGTGTCACCTTGGGGTGCACCAGTGTTGTTCGTAAAGAAGAAGGATGGGTCCATGCGTATGTGTATTGACTTTCGGCAGTTGAATAGGGTTACAATGAAGAACTGGTATCCCTTGCCCCCCCCCTCCCGCATTGATGATTTGTTTGACCAGCTTCAGAGATCCAGAGTGTTTTCCAAGATTGATATGAGATCTGGGTATCATTAGTTGAGGATTCAGGATTCTGATATTCCGAAGACTGCTTTCAGGACCAGATATGGTCATTATGAGTTCTTGGTTATGTCGTTTGGGCTGACCAATGCCCCAGCTACCTTCATGCAATTGATGAACAACGTGTTTCAGCCTTATCTTGATTCCTTCGTCATTGTGCTCATTGATGACATCCTGGTTTATTCTTGTAGCCAGGAAGAGCATGCTCAGCATTTGAGAGTTGTGTTACAGAGGTTGAGGGAGGAGAAGCTTTATGCGAAATTCTCCAAGTGCGAGTTTTGTCTTGGTTCAGTAGCTTTCTTGGGGCACGTGGTGTCTAGTGAGGGGATTCAGGTTGATCTAAGGAAGATTGAGGCCGTGCAGAGTTGGCCCAGACCGTCCTCAACTACAGAGATTAGGAGTTTCCTTGGTTTGGCAGGTTTACCGTCGCTTTGTGGAGGAGTTCTCTTCTATTGCTTCGCCTTTGACCGGATTGACCCAGAAGGGTGCTCTATTCAGACTTTCTAATGAGTGTGAGGAGAGATTTCAGAAGCTCAAGTCAGCATTGAGTACAACTCCAGTACTAGTTTTTCTTGTTGGTTCGGGTTCTTACACAGTTTATTGTGATGCTTCTAGAGTTGTCTTGAGAGAGGTACTGATGCAGGAAGGTAGGGTGATTGCCTACGCGTCCAGATAGTTTAAGGTGCACGATAAGAATTATCCAGTGCACGATCTTGAGTTAGCTGCCACTGTTCATGCCTTGAAGATTTGGCGGCAATATTTGTATGGAGTGCAGTGTGAGATTTTCACTGATCATCGCAATTTGCAGTATCTGCTGAGGCAGAAGGACTTGAATTTGCGTCAGAGGATATGGTTAGAGCTCCTCAAGGATTATGACCTCACTATCTTATATCACTCGGGGAAGGCCAATGTAGTGGCCGATGCC
This sequence comes from Nicotiana paniculata, assembly GCA_005239505.1. Classification (NCBI taxonomy): domain Eukaryota; kingdom Viridiplantae; phylum Streptophyta; class Magnoliopsida; order Solanales; family Solanaceae; genus Nicotiana; species Nicotiana paniculata. Next base: position 5,961 of record MDKI01109376.1, read on the forward strand.
TTGAGTCGCAGAGTAGAGAGTTTGGGGAGTCTAGCCTACCTTCCAGTAGCAGAGTGGCCATTAGCCCTTGATGTTCAGGCTTTAGCAGGTCATTTTGTGAGATTGGATCTATCAGATCCCCCGCGGGTGTTGGCTTGTGTAGCCTCCAGGTCTTCTCTCTACGATCAGATTAGAGCATGCCAGTATGATGATCCACATTTGCTTGTTCTTCAGGATAAGGTCCATCACGGTGATGCCAGGGATGTGGTTATTGGTGATGATAGGTTCATAAGGATGAAGGGCCGGATTTACGTGCCCAATGTAGATGGACTTCGAGATTTGTTTCTAGCAGAGGCTCATAGTTCGCGGTATTCCATCCATCCGGGTGCCGCAAAGATGTATCGGGATTTGAGGCAACATTATTGGTGGAGGAGAATGAAGAAGGATATTTTGGAGTTTGTGGCTCGGTGTCTCAACTGTCAGCAGGTCAAGTCCGAGCACTAGAGACCAGGTGGATTGCTTTAGAGGTTTGACATTCCGGAGTGGAAGTGGGAGCGGATCACCATGGACTTTGTAGTTGGACTTCGAGGAGGTTTGATGCTATATGGGTTATTATGTACCGGCTGACCAAGTCCGCACACTTCATTCCTGTTAGTATTACTTATTCTTCGGAACGGTTAGCTGAGATTTACATTAGGGAGATTGTCCGATTGCATGGGGTTCCAGTTTCTATCATTTACGACAGAGGCACTGAGTTCACATCTCAAATTTAGAGGGCCATGCAGAGGGAGTTAGGTACTCATGTCGAGTTGAGCACATCGTTTCATCCTCAGACCGATGGGCAGCCGGATCGTAATATTCAGATGTTGGAGGATATGTTGCGTGCCTGTGTCATTGATTTTGGGGGTTCATGGGACCAGTTTATGCCACCCGCGGAGTTTGCATATAATAATAGTTATCAGTCGAGTATCCAGATGGCTCTGTATGAGGCTTTATATGGTATGAGGTGCAGATCTCCGGTTGGTTGGTTTGAGCCGGGCGAGGCTAGGCTATTGGGCACAGACTTGGTACAAGATGCTTTAAGTAAGGCAAAGTTGATTCAGGAGCGGCTTCGTACGGCGCAGTCTAGGAAGAAGAGTTATGCGGACCGGAAGGTCCGAGATGTGTCCTTCATGGTTGGGGATAAGGTGTTGCTGAAGGTGTCACCTATGAAGGGTGTTATGAGATTCAGGAAGAGAGGGAAGCTGAGTCCCAGGTTTATTGGGCCCTTTGAGGTGCTTCAAAGGATTGGGGAGGTGGCTTAAAGGCTTGCTATGCCTCCTAGTTTATTGAGTATTCATCTAGTATTCCATGTTTCGATGCTCCGGAAGTATGTTGGTGACCCTTCCCATGTTTTGGACTTCAGCACGGTTCAACTCGAGGATGATATGTCATATGAGGTAGAGCCAGTAGCTATTTTGGGTCGACAGGTTAGGAAGCTGAGATCTAAAGATATAGTTTCAGTGAAGGTTCAGTGGAGAGGGCAACCGGTGGAGGATTCCACCTAGGAGATCGAGCAGGAGATGCGGGACAGATATCCTCACTTATTCGAGGCTCCAGGTATGTTTCTAGACCCGTTCGAGGACGAACGTTTGTTTAAGAAGGGGAGGATGTAACGACCTGACTGGTTGTTCTGTGAGATTTACCCACGTTTCCCCCATTTCTGCCTTTGTTATATATTGCTAGCCTATTTTTGTTGTGTTGGGTCAGTTGGTTTGGGTCCGGACTGGTTATGGTGAGAGTTTAGGCGTTTAGCCTTTTAAGGTAGCCTAATAGTTGAGAACGTCCACTGTGAGTTGACCTATTGGTGAACGACCTCGGAATGTGTATTTTATGGCTCGGGTAGCTTCGTCAGGTAATTTGGGACTTAGGAGTGTGTTCAGAATATTTTTGTGATGTTCGGTGTAGAATTAGACTTGAATTGACGAAAGTTAGTTTTCGGCGATTTTTGATCGGCAGTGGAAAATAGGCTATCGAGGTCAGAATGGAATTTAGGAAGTTGGAACAGGTTCGTAATGTCATTTTGGATATGTCTACAAAATTTCAGGTCAACCGGAGGTGTTTTGGTTGGTTTCGGCGTAGTTGGCGAAATTTGGAAGTTTCAAAGTTCATAGGCTTGAATTTGATGTAATTTTGGTGTTTTCCTGTTGTTTTTGGTGTTTCGAAGGCTCGACTAAGTTGGAATAATGCTATCGGGTATGTGGCGCATGCTGATTTTTGGATTGGACTACGTCCTCTCCGCGACAACTAAAGTTGCACATTTACTCAAAACCTTATGTTAAATTCTGTTCTAAAGATTTGTGAAATATTTGGGCTATAAGCCGTGTTTGGGGCCTCGTGCCGATCTATTTAGACCCCTTGGGGGCTTTTTACTACTGTTTTCCTCACCATTTGTTGATGATTTCACTCAGCATCATTGTGCATACTATTTTTCGAAACTCAGCCTGATTTACACTACATGAGCATTAAAATGATGTTTTGGGTCGAGTACCTTGTTTTACTGATTCGCTCGAGGGGACTTTGAGTGGTTCTATCGCGTGTGGCCGAGGGCCAAGAGTGATGGTGAGGTGCTGAGTGATATTAGCGCTTGGGCTGAAGGAGCCCCTCCGGAGTCTGTACACACCCCCAGTTAGCGCACCGAGTGCCGAGTGACGAGTGATTGGGAGGCATGAGTGACTGTGAGGTGCTGAGTGATTGTGAGGTGCTGAGTGATTGTGAGGCATGCCCGAGGGGATGATTATGATACATGTTTTTACCCGAGGGGATACTTATGATTTTACTACATTCATTTGCATACCAAATCCTTGTTTTAAAGTTGTTAAAAATGTGCATTCTTTAAAGGACTTTTTCTGAAGATTGATTTTAAGGCATGATGATTTCGTATATCTATGTTATACTATTGGGAAGCAAGGGTGTGTATATCGTGACTTGATGGCATTAATTTTATGTGGTTCCTTGCTACTTAGACTTGATTTATTTTCATTACTACTGAGTTGGCGTACTCACATTATTCTCTGCACCTCTGTGTGCAGATTCAGGAGCAGATATCGAGCATTAGCCTTTATTCCGCAGCGAAGCCGGATTGCGGGATATAGAGATAGTTGTTCAGCGTTCGCAGCATCTCTATTTTCTCTTCTTTTTGTGTTTAGTTTATTTCTCTAGATGCTCATGACATGTTGGCTCCGGGTTTTGGGGGTTGGCAATATTGTATAATATTGGCCTATTATATTAAGTAATTTTTTGTATATTTTTATGAAATGCTAGAAAATTGAATGGGATTTTCAAAAGAAATTGCGAACATGCGGTAGTCGGCTAGCCTAGTTCCACGATAGGCGCCATCACGGCCGGTTAGGATTTAGGGTCGTGACAACATTTGATTTAGATAGTTTCTCATAGCCAGACCCATCCCCCCCCGATACTAGTTGGGCTAGGAACTGAGTGCTGTGAAGGATCACTATAGTCCCCTGTCCATTCACTTGGATGTTGAAAGATATCTCCTGCCCCATTAATCCCAGTTCCATCCAGGATAATGGGTGGTAATCGTGGGCTTGTGGGGGTTGGACATAAATCACTTGGGGTTGTGGTGGAGCATTTTGGATGTTCTCCATTGTTTGGTCTGAGAGTTGCCTGATTATGGAGATTAACTTGTGTCTCCTCCTTAGTGCAAACGAGATTCTTGGCATTTTTTTCCTGCTTTTTGGTATTTAATAAGTTTCCAACAGGCGTGGAAAGGGGGGCTAGGATGAGGAGATTGTGGATTGGTTGTAGGTTGAATGATTGTGGTGTGTTTCTGCATGTCCTTTAATTGGTCAGATGCTAGATTTATAGAGGGGATATGGAGAGTTTTTGCATCTTTGTCGTGTTCAGTAGGCGGAGCCATTTGTATATTGTTTGAGAGTGATAGGGCCAAGTGGCTTGCATGCTCTTGTTGCTCAGATTGGACAATCTTAGGAGCTAGATTGTTTCTTGTAGAGTCAGTTTTGTTAGGATTTTTTTATTTTTTATTATTAGATTGAGTAGGATTAGGGGTCTTATTAGGATCACTAATAGCCTCGTCAATATCTATATGCATGCCACATTGATCATTTGTGGATTTTTCTCGCATGCAGGTGTCTTGCATATCCACGTCAGGCCTCATGTCAGCCACATGGAATATTGCATGTGTGGAATTATAGTTTTCTAATTTAGTTTTATTATTGTTAATATCCAAAACCATGTGCTCCTCTTCTAGGATAGAGAAGCGGTTTTGTGTTGGGAGAGTGGTACTGCTTATCTTCATTTTTTCAGTAATGTTCTTAGCATCCTTAATCTTGTATTGAAGAGTTTGGGTGTCTATATATGATGACCCAAAAAGTCATCCCGTATATTCTATCTAATTCTGTGTTCCGAGGTCGTGAAAACCTCATTTTATCTCACCTCGATTTGTGTGCGCAGCCCGGACGTGTATCCGGAAAGCCTTTATGTGAAAAATTGATAAAAATAATAATTTTGTATTGAAAATTTGAATAAAGTTGACTTCAATCAACATTTTTGATAAACGGATCCGGACTCGTGATTTGACGGTCCCGGAGGGTCCGTAGAATAATATGGGACTTGGGCGTATGCCCAAAATCGAATTCCGAGGTCCCAATCCTGGGAAATGAATTTTTAAAGAAAATTATTTTTTGAAAAATATAAAGGTTTTTGAAAATAAAATTTGAGGTTAAACCTGTGATATCGGGCCCGTATTATGGTTCCGAAGCCCCATACAGGTTCGATATGATTTATATGTGTTATCTGTGAAGTTTGGAAATAAATGGACTTCATTTGGCGTGATTCGGACCTTAAAAGCAAAATTTGAAGTTTATGAAGTTTTTGAAGTTTTTAAGAATTTCTATAGATTTTGAGGTTTGATTTGATGTTTATGATGCTATTTGGGTGGTTTAATTACTTGAATAAGTATGTAGGATGTTTATGAGGTTGTGTTTGTATTTGGCTTTGAGCGCCGAGGGCTCAGGGGAGTTTCGGGTAGGTGTCGGAGTGCAAAACTTAGGATAAATCTGGTGTAAAATGAGTTTTCTGCTATCTGGTGTTCTCTTCTATGCGATCGAATAGACACATCCGCGATCGCATAGTGTAAAATGGACCAGCCCAATTTTTCCTTCAATGCGATCGCATTTCATGATACGCGATCGCATAGTGCATCGTTTGGCAACATAAAATTCCTACGCTGCGATAGCACACTGGTCCTCACGAACGCACTGTTCAAATCCTTGGTAGTGGCTCTTTCCCTCATATGCGATCGTGTACTTAGCTCCACGATCGCATAGCAACTTTTGGCTAGTAGTATTTTTTCTTCTATGCGATCGCATCTCTGTGTTCATGATCGCAGTGCAAAAATAACTGGGAGGCAGATTACATTCCAAAAATCGGGGGTTTCACCATTTAAACATATTTTGACTTCTAGAGCTCGATTTTGGGCGATTCCTTGCGGGTGTTTTCACACAAATCGAATGGGTAAGTGTTCTTCCACTAGAATTAAATATATTTCATGAATTAGTTCTTGTTTTTATCATTTAATTTGTGTTTTGGGTTGAGGGGATTGTGGGTTTTGAAAGAAAACTTCAAAAATGAAAATTCATGATTTGAATGACCAAATGTTATCGGAATTGGATAAATTTATTATGGGTAAACTCGTATCGGAATGGGTAATCAGAATTTTTAAAAATTTTCGGGTTCCGAGGTGCGGGCCCGGGGGTCGACTTTTGGGCTGATTTTTATAAATTTGCAAAGATTGAAACTTTATTATTTGGAATCGTTCCTTTTACATTTTATATGTATTTTGAAGTTGTATTAGCCCGAGAAGTCTATTTTGGAGTACCGGGTTGTCGTCTTTGAGGTATCTTCCCTAACCTTGTGTGAGGGAAGTACCCCTTACTATTGAGTCTTCTATGTTGATTGTAGTCCGCGTACGCGAGGTGACGAGTCTGTACTCAAACTTGTTTGCAAATAGATTGCCCTTTAGGGATTTTGGGTCCTTATGCACCCCATATATGAATTGAACTTGTTATATCTGAATTCTTGGTTTCTAGTCTCAACTCTTCCTGTTCAAATTAGAAGTACTTGCCTAGCATTCCTTGTTTCTTATAAGATCTTAATTGACTTAAATGAAGACTTTGTTTTTCCTACCGTCATGCTATGTCTTCCTTCATACGTTGCCTGTTTGACTAGAGCTAGTATAATCTCACTCTATAAATGTCTAACAAGAAATTGGAATATCTATACGTTGGTCAAGCATGCTCGTGAGTTGTACCTTGTGACTTAAATGATGTTCCTCTTAAGTACTACTTGGGTTTAATTGATGACCGCCAGTGTTAATGGTATTCTTTGATGTTGCCTATTTACCGAGCATTTGTTCAAACTGAGTTTATTTAGTGAAGCTAATTGTCTGAGTGAGATTGGTTATAGCTGATTCCCTTGCCGGGATGATTTGGTTTCTTGGTTGTGAACTTGATATGTATAATTGATGCCATATTTGCCTTGTCTTCCCCTCGTTATGTTGTTCTCTCTTTGTGCTTGGCATTCCTCTCAGTGGATACTTCTTATGAGCTAGTTGTTACCACTTTTGTGATTTAAGTCTTTGTATTGATTTGCTCATTGCACTTTGTATTCGGCCTTGTTTGCTTTTGCGTCGGTTGTGGAAATATATGTTGTTTTTGTCGCATTCTGGTTGTTTTCCTCAGTGGCCGCATTGCATATTTAAATTGGGACTACAAACAAAGATCCGGGAGCTTTCCCCCTATACTGCATATTTAAATTAGGACTACGGACAGAGATCTGGGAGCTTTCCCTCTGTACTGCATTGCATATTTAAATTGGGACTACGGATAGAGATCCGGGAGCTTTCCCCTATACTGCATCACATATTTAAATTGGGACTATGGACAGAGATCCGAGAGCTTTCAACCCTATACTGCATCACATATTTAAATTGGGACTACGGACATAGATCTGAGAGCTTTCCCCCTGTACTGCATTGCATGACAAATTCTGAGTTACGGACTGAGTTCCGGTAGTTTTATGATTGAGGAGAATCGGATCGAAAGATATAAATATATATATTGAAAAGTATATTTGAAAAGCATTTTTCTTGCAAAATAATGATATTTGAAAGAGTAGTACTTGGGAAAATATATATTTGAAAGAGCAGTTCTTGGGAAATATATTTTGAACATCATGTATTTTGATGCTATTTGAAAGAGCAGTACTTGGGAAAATATATTTTTGAACATCACGTATTTTGATGATATTTGAAAGAGCAGTATTTGGGAAAGTATATTTAAACACCACGTATTTTGAAGAGACTATATTGTTAAGATTTCTCTTTATAAAAATATACAAATGTACATTCAGAGAAAGTATGTTTCAAAGAAGAAATTTCTCTATTCCGAAATGATTATATCTTTAAAGATTTCAAAATAAACTCACAATTTAAAGGTTTTCACTCGAAGGTTGACCAGTTTTATTGAGTTATTGGCTAAGGCCTACCGTAGATAAATTGATGCAGTGCTGAGTTGCTAGTGTGTCTATTGGGTTGTGATTCTCGCCATTTGGATTGCATGCTTTCCATTCTCTTTGCGTATTTCTATTATGATGTTCGTTGATCGTAATTATTGAATTCCTTCCGTATTATTCGATCGTGTCGTTAATTGTATTGAAATTTTTTTAGATAGATATTATGTTTCGGTCTTTTATACACTTATGCCTTTTTACTTATTAGACTGGTGGTGTCTTAACTAATCCTTGTCACTACTTCACCTAGGTTAGTCTTGATACTTACTGGGCACCGTTGTGGTGTGCTCATACTACACTTCTGCACATTTTTGTGTGCAGCTTCAGGTTATTGTTGTTGGTAGCTGCGCAGATCATTGCTGAGGAGACTCAAGGTAACCTGCTGTTGCGTTTGCAGGCTTCGGAGTCACCTTCCTATTTTATTTCTATCCAACTGTACTTACGTATTCCTAGACTGTTGTATTTAGATTTGATAGAAAGATTTCGTAGAGCTTATGACTTGTATTTACCGGGTTTTAGGAAATTGTGAACTCTGTCAAGAATTCTATTTCCAAATTTAAAAAAAATTCCTTTATTATTGTTGTTGTTCAGTGGAAATGTTAGGCTTACCTAGTCCCTAAGATTAGGTGCCTTCATGATACCCAAAGGAGGGAAATTTGGGTCGTGACACTATATACTTCCCAGTGTTTGCATTGTAAAGCTTAACAGAGATACCTGACTTTGGATTTGTTTCATTAGCTCGTAGTGTGGTTTCCTTTTTGTGTTCTTCATTTATCCTCCTGTGTTTTCCAAAGGTGACTGTTTTCCATTCACCCTCTTGGGGCTCCATTCTTGTTTTGAAGTAGGAAATTTGACACTGGGATGGTCGGCATTGATTTCTTTTACATACTTGCAAGACATAGCCAGATGACCCAATCGACCATATTTTAGGAATAATAAATTTCCTCCTCATAATGTATAACTTGTTTATGAATACCTATATAGATGAAATTTGGAATATCTAATGGGATCTCCACATAGAGTCCGGCATATCGACCTCTCATTATTGAAGATGTGCAAACATCTATTTTCAGTAAACGTCTAATTGAGTTACCAATTTTATGTAATAATACCATCATAGAATTCCGTCGGTAGTTGTGGTAGCCTAACCCAGATGGCTGAGGAAGCTAGCTTTTTCTTTGTTGCTACGAAGTTTGGTTTCCATTTTATAACGGAGAGGTAGTGTCCATTAATGAACCAAGGGCCTTGGTGGAGTTCTTTGTCGAGATTTTCTCTCTTTTTGAATTTGATAATGAAATAGTCCTCCCCTAGATCAATTAGGGAGAGAGGTTCTGATGGTTTCCATAGGTCTTGAATTTTCTTTTTGAGGTATAGATGCATCATTCTCTTCCCGAATAATTTGACAATAATTGAATACTGCCAAGGTTCATAGATCCTTTGCTTATCTTCCTCCGTAAGGGATATCAATTTAATGCCTTGAGTAGGGGAGTGTAACGGCCCAGACATAGCTGCCATTTCGTCTTGGAAATCAGCTGACAAATCCATGTTGCATGTATTTATGGATTAGGTGAACATTAAATTGGTCGATGAAGTTACTAATTTTTTGTATGATGTAATGTGTTTTCCATCCTCCTGGAATTCATTTGCAACCTTTCCTTCTTCATTCGAAGGGGATTGCCCTTTTCCATCAGGTTGTTTTGGAGGTATTTTGGAGTGGAGTTCATAGGTTTTAGGTTCATCGGGATGAGGTTCCATCATGAGGAATGTATAGTTTTGACAACTAGGCCTTTAAAAGATTCACCTATAGTCTGTCATATAACTAAAGCTTCATAACCATTACAATTTGCTGCTTGATGAGAAATTTGGCAAATCACCTATCGTCATTCAACAATAATAATCCATTCAGTTTTTACGTGGGAATTTGAAATTGTAGAATTCCATGATCGCACAAAGTAGGGAATGTGTTATTGGCATTACATTACATATATCACGAGCATCATATCAAAAATAAGTTTAAGAAAAAAAGGCCTTAAGATGCAAAACCCCCAAAACTAAGATAAAAATTAGCAATTTTTTAAATAAATTTGCACTAAAAAAATCACAATTAACAAAATAGATGCAAAAAATTCTCTATGGGACTTATATTGAAATAAATATTAATTAACTAAACTGGCATTAAAATACAAATACCCTATTTTATTTTAACCAAAAAAATAGGCGCAAATATATTTCCTCTGCGAAAAAAGGCGTAGTATATCATCAACTACACTTTCTTCAACAGGTGGCTTTACAACTTCTCCCACCAAAATTCAGTTTCTACGGAGTTTGATATGGAAGAAGAGAATAAACTGCAAGAAAAAATAAAATATGCACACGGAAGCAAAAACGCCCTAAATACTCCTCGAATAACAATGGTAAAAACTTTTACCACTATTTGCAGATATGAAATATAAATTTATATACTATTGTTCTTAAAGTTACGAACAATTAAAATTGATGATCAACACATACGAGAAGAGATAAATATGGTTGTTATGCACTCTCATTATTCTACTGCAGTTGTCTTGTGTTCTTTTATTTTTGGCGTAAATTAGATTTACCTTCTTTTAACTTGATTATGTCCTTAAGTTTGTTTAACATACATATGTTAATTTTGCTTGGATAATAAGTTAAGTTAATTTTTATGTGTTCTACTGCAATTATTGTTTGCGATACAATATGGATGTTTCCTTAGAAACCATCCAATTAAATTTCTGCTACCTTGATCATCTTGCTTTTGGTCATTCTTCACCAGTAGAGTTCCTTTCTAAGTTGGCCTTTTAATTACTTTCACCAATATTTTTGGCCATCCTTGCTGAAGTACCAATTTTCTTGGTTGAGTTCAACACAACATCTATGAATGTGAATTTTGTACCTTTTTCTTAAATAGAGAAAGTACCTCAATCAGGTTCACAAGTAGTAAAACATTATTCTGTATATTTCTTTTTTGCAAGTTACTCATAAATGTATGAAGATATTGTCCGTTAATACCATGCCTTAGTATGAGTCATGGACAAAGAGTTTGGGTGCCAATTCAAGTAGTTGGACAAATATTTGTGTACCAAATATTTCATGAAACCAATAAACTTGCTTTTCTACCAATTATTTTCTCTACTGCTTTGATAAGGGTTGAGCGCAAGTTGCCGATACACTACGGCTTCTTCAAAAGATTCAAATACATTCTATTTTATGTGTATCTGAACTCAAAAACTGTCACTCCTCTTGCCTTAATTGTTCATCTGCATATTCTAGATTCGTCAGGTCCACTATACTCTTTGTCTCAAAGGCAGATGCAACCTTATATAATCGGGATAATGAGTATGAACCTCTAATTTTAAATTATAATAGGTTTCAAGCTAAAAAAAGTTGCACTTATAAAGTTTAAATTCAGGTTTCATCCCTACCTTATCTAAGGCTAATCTTGCTCACACATGTCAAGATGGTTGGTACCGCTAATGCAAGTGCTTATTCAATGGACATGCTTTGATCTAGTTGTTGCTACTTGGTAATTCCTTTTGTGATTGATTCTTTCTCAAATTATATATACATGTGGCCTGGAATACTAAATCATAACGTGCTCCAGCGCCAAGAAAATCGCGATGACCGATGAAGTGCACGATATTTATCGTATACTACATAAGAAACAATAAGTACTCCAGATAAAAATTATAAAAAGATTTTTACATAGCAATTTTGAAGCAATTATTGACAATTTTAACGTTAAAAAATATTTGAACCAGTGATTGGCTTCAGATATAGCGATAATCAAATGAATTCAGTTTAGGCTTGGAAAGAAGCTGCTACACCAGTCACATCACCACAATTACTCAAATCTCTACGGTCACGATAATTTTTGAATTACTCTAGCCACTTCCAAGTGAGATGATACTTGTGGAAGCCACCCTAATCAAGCAACTTTGCTACGCAAACATCAAATAGAGAAACCAAAAAAAAAAAAAAATTAAAATCAATGCAATCATGGAGAGTTTATCAGTTCAAGCTATAATTTGACTGATGAATACAAACAAATGACATGTAATGTAAGCCTGCTAATAATTTTTTAGAAACAAGTGAAACAAATTCATCTATTTGTGTTTTCGTTTAATTCTTTTGAATTCGGTCGCTAAATTTTGACTACGATATATTTCTTTTTCTATTATTCTCTCTGCTCATTTTCCTTTGAACTAAACCGCATATCGCGCAGGTACATATACTAGTATCCTTAAACATATTACAAACATCATTCTTGTTTTTTGTACTACTTCTTCCACAAAAGGGGGTGGGTGGGCATGGAAAAAATACTTTGTAGAAAGACGATTTCTTCTAGCTTCACTGGCAAGTATGTGAGCCCATTTCATTTGTTTCCCTGAAGTTATGTCTCAGTCAGTCATTGTCATCATGTCCCTTAACATACCTAGCCTACTTGGGGTGACGAATTTTTTTTTTGATTGTATTACATGATGTACCTGTGCGATACACGGGCCTAATTGTTGATTTTTCTTCTTCTTATTTTCTTCTTTTTAAAATTTTTTGGTCTATTGCTAATTACACACTTTATATGACTTTAGGGAAACAAGAAAGAGAATAGGCATTTGTGTAATAACGTATAGAACCACGATTACTTATATTGTTATTTATCATTTGCATTATGTGCATTTTAATTTTTCTAAAATTGTATCACTATACCAATCACTTGGTAATACTTGTCAAAGTTTGATACATTATTATACAATGACTACATAATAATTCAAGTACAATTTAAATTATTTCTATATTTGCACTACACTTTTTTATTTTAAATTTTTTTTGCACCACCAAACTTAAAATTAATTACTATAAAATAACGATTAAAAGGTCATTTAAAAAATAAGTCGTAATGTATTTTTCCGATTGTTTAAATTGAATGATATATAATTTTATCCTTTTAGTATTTTCAGTTATGTTAATGTGTTACATTTTATTTTTATACTAATCAAAATTTGAATAATGAAACATATTAATTTTATTCCCAAATAGTTGATGAAAAGGTATTTTTTTGTTTCTTTGAAATAATAATCGTGATTTTTAATTATTAAGAATTTTTATCAAGAAAATTTATATTTTGTTCTAGTTTAATGACATAATATCAAAAATAAATTAATCTCTCGATCACTCTAAATACTAATCGTATTGACCTTAATAGGATTAACTTTTTTCCCTTTTTAATAGGATTCTCTGCTCGTGGGGTGTATGCTTCCTCTATCCCGAAGATGGCCTTGGCTCAAGCCCAGGAAATTATTGTTGGTTCATCTTTCTCGAAGAGGAAGATTAGTGAGTCTCGTTTCATAGAGGAAGAGGAAGAGGGTGCTTTAGTGCACAGGCCATGGAGAAGGCGAATGGTTTTAGATGATGAGCCTACTGCCTCAACCTTGCCTTCCGTGTCTGTGATTGACCCCCCTGTCTTTGATGATGTTTCACATTCCCCTATTCATGGTGGTATTGATCTTGCTCCTGACGATGTCCCTTTGGCTGTTGTCTTTCCTGGTTCTTTGAGAGAAGTTGGTTTGTCTATTCCTTTGGCTATCTCAACTTATGATGCTGCTTTGCCTGTAACTTCTTCAACCCTTCAACTTTCCGTGCCTGCTTCTTTGCCCGTGGCTTCTCCATCTCCTCAAACTTCTGTGCCTGTTGCTATTCCATCTCTGCCTGCTTCCATGCCTTCCGTTAGGGAAGTAGGGTCTTCCAGCAGAGAGATGCGGCAGGTGGTAATAAAGGTTCCAGTTGAGGGAAACCTTTCAAGAAGACGGGTGAGCCTGAAATGTGGCTCAAGCCATTGATAGGTCGCGCTGAGAAAGCAAAGCTAGCTAGCCACGGTGCTCTTACATGGGCCAATGAGGTCGTGCATACCTCTCTGAAGGTATGGTGTAAGTTATCCTCTTTCACTCTTGTATATGAAATTTACCATAATTGACTGGTTTATTCTTGTAAATTAACCTTATACGCATGGAGCTTATGAAGAGGATTTCAAACACAGACCAAGAGACAAGAGAGTTGCAGGTAGAAGTTGATAATTGGAAAGCACAGTATGATAGCCTAAGGATTGACATGGACGCTTTAGAAGGAAATGAGTACCTTGAAGCGGCAGATGAGACTTATGGCAGCAGAACTAGCAGTGGAGCAGGCTTGTTGCAGTCAAGCTGACAAAGATAAGAGTGTTCTGGAGTCTTCGTTTGCGGAGCAGCTGTCCCGTGCCTCAGAGGAGATTAGAGACTTGAAGAACTTGCTGGGGCAAAAGGAAGAATACCCAGGCGAGCTTGTGCAATCACTCACTCGTACTCAAGAAGATCTTCGAAGGGCTTTAGACAAAGCTCAAACTTTAGAGGAGTCGATTGTTCCATTAAGGGCCGCTCGTGAAGATGCGGAGGCGGAGAAAGACGGGTTGAGGGATGAGCTTTAAGTGTGGGCAAAAGATTATGAAGATTTGGAAGAGGTGGCTGATGTCGATGTGAGCTGGGCGTATATGAATTCTCGCCTTGACACATTGATGGAAATTAGTCAAGAGGGTTTTGACCTTAGTGCTGAAATAGCCAAAACTAAGGAAGCCATGGAGAAGGCTCAATAGGGTCATAACCTCTCTTCACCTGATGGTGAGATTCCAGTCGCTCATGCTTATTCATCCCCGGTTGCTCCCACTCCTCCTGCTACTGAAGTGAATCCCTCACTTAAAAAGATCTAGTTGGTTAATCCCTTTTTTCTTTTTCTTTGTATCAATTGGTGATTACCCCCAGTCCCATTGGGGGTAAATTTGGATTTCCTTTAAGTCCCCAAATGATAACTTAGGGGCACCACAATGTAAATATAAAAATCTTATACGGCTAAGTATAAGTTAATACTTAGTTTTAGCCGTTTTAATATATAAATGTTAGTTCGACTTTTATTGAGTTTCTGTTTCACTCTTTAAGTCTTTTGCATGCTTTATTTTTTGAGGTTTTAGTTTTACCTTCGAGTTTTGCATGTGGAATGCTTTAGACTACTCGTACCTTTTTTATAATAGGCACGGTATCATATTAAATGTGTGCCTTTTTGTAATAGTCATAGTTTATGGAAGAGGGACCTTTATATTAAATGTTAGTTCCAAGGAAAGTTTTTTTTTTTGAACTTCCATGACATTTTACACGTGTTTGGTTATCGTCTAAAGCTCACTCTTGCAACTATTTTTTTTAACAGATTTTGATATACTCTTGTATTTCGTAACTGTTTTTCATAGGTAACAGTTTTTCGATATTAATATAAGGAAATAACTGTTTTTTACTAGTAACAGTTTTTATAAAGATTGGGGGGTTTTTTACCCGCAACTGTTTTGGAAACAGTTTTCTAATAAGTACGAGGGAAATGTTTTCTTATTCGTAATTGTTTTTATTTGATAACAATTTTTGAACAAATACAAGGATATAGATCTTTCATCCATAATTGTTTTATTCGAGAACAGTTTTTTGAATGAGTATATTGACTATGATCTTTTACCCCTAACTGTTTTTGTTACAACAGGTTTGAAAAGATGTACATTTCTTTCTCGTGACTAACATTTTGCCTTTCAACCTGAATATGTTCGAAGGTTTTTTCTTTTTGCATTAGGCTTTGTATTTGGATGGCTCTTTTGATTTCTTTCGCTTCTGCTCATGTCACTTGTCTCATTGGGTAGATGGGTCTTTAGGCTCGAGCTTTTGACTTTTTGATAGTCTTCTTTGCTTTGTCTTAGCCTTCCATACTGTATAGTCCCCCAAGTATTTGAGCTTTGAAGAATGAAATCTCGAGCACTTGATTATTCCTTCCTTGTGGTCCTTTTCCTGAAAAGGAAAAACATTCCGGACTCGAAGGTATATAGTTTTTTAGATGATGACTGCTTAACCCTTTTAAAAATATCCATCAGAAACTGTAACCCTAGACCGGGAATTGTGTTATTTCCTCGTGTCTTTGTAGGTCTAATATCATCATCTGGTGATGGGTTAGCTTTATGTCTATCATCTAAAAAAGTTAGTAAAAATTTTAAATGTTCAAAATAAAATCGAACGTGTGATACCTGATGGTGGGTATTCTTTTTTTTAGAAGTAATACTTCTTCAGATGGATGGCGTTCCAACTTGTTGGTAGAACTATGTCGTCCCAGCTATGCCTCATAGGCGCCTTTCCCAGCTATGCCTCAGATTTTGTAAGGTCCTTCCCAGTTTGGATTTAGCTTTCCTGCACCTGCTTTTTTTGTTGATTGAAAGACTTCTTTGAGACGAAGTCCCCAATTTAAAGTACCTGAGATGAGCTTTATGGTTGTAATAACGCTCTATGATTTGTTTTTGAGATGCCATCCGTATTAATGCTGCTTCTCTCTATGGTTCGAGCAAGTCCAGGTTGCTCCTTAATTCATCGTCGTTTTCACCTTCCATTGCTGTTGAGAACCTTATGCTTGGTTTGCCAATCTCCACTGGTATTAAGGCTTCTGAGCCATAAACAAGTGCGAATGGAGTTTCTCTCGGGTCTATATTTGAAGTTGTTCTGTATGTCCATAGTACCGCTAGTAACTCATCAGGCCAGGTTTCTTTGGCTTTATCTAGCCGATTTTATAGATTGTTGATGATGACCTTATTTGTTGACTCAGCTTGACCATTAGCCACGGGGTGGTACGGCATCGAGGTGATCCGCTTGATTTGCCAACTTTCGAAGAATTCTGTGATTTGCGAGCCTATGAATTGTGGGCCATTATCACACACGATCTCCTTTGGGATTCCAAAGCGACCTATTATATTTTTCCATAAGAAGCTTTTAACTTCCTTTTCTCTCACTTGTTTGAACGCTTCTGCCTCTACCCATTTTGTAAAATAGTCGGTTAGTACGAGTAAACACCGTACTTGTCCTTTAGCTGCGGGAAGAGGTCCTACTATGTCCATACCCCATTTCATGAAAGGACATGGGGATATTATTGGATGTAATAATTCCGCTGGTTGATGCATGTTATTGGAAAACCTTTGGAATCTGTCACATTTGGATATGAAATTCTCGACTTCCTCTTCCATCTTAGGCTAATAGTATCCGGCTCTGATTAGTGTTTTCACTAAGGATCTCGCCCCTGAGTGATTTCCACATTGTCCTTCGTGGACTTCTTTCATCACAAAATTTGTTTGATTAGGTCCAAGGCATTTAGCTAGGGGTCCTACGAACACCTTGCGATAAAGTAAATTGCGAATAAGGCAGTACCGTGCAGCTTTGCGGCGTAGTGCTTGGGCCGCTTTCCTGTCTTCAAGTACGGTGCGATTCTGCAAAAAATTAAGAATTTTGTTTCTCCCCATGTTAGGTTGTTGAAAGTTACCTCATTCCTTTCCTGGTCTATTATTCAATGAGATAGTCGAACGACAATTGTATTGTCTTTGTTCGTTACTTCCGTGACTGCTGCGAGGTTAGCTAATGCATCTGCCTCTGCATTTTCCTCTCTAGGTATTTGAACTACCTTCCATGTTTTGAATTGTCTCACGAGCTCTCGCGCTTTTTCAAGATACTGTTGCATTCTAGTCTGTCGAGCGATGTAAGTCCCTTGTATCTGATTTACTACCAGTTAGGAGTCGATGTTGATCACAATTTGCTCGATTGAGAGCTCCCGTGCAAGTTCAAGCCCTACAATAACAACTTCGTACTCTGCTTCATTGTTAGTGATAGGATAACACTTTATAACTTGCCGTGTCTTTTCACCCGTGGGTGATATCAAGACTATGCCTAAGCCGGCGCCTTTTATATTTGAAGAACCCTCGGTGAACAAGGTCCATAGGCCTGGATTAACACCGTTAAAGAGTTGTAACTCATTTTCTACTTCAGATACATTTCTATTACTAAAGTCAACAACAAAATCAGTTAGTATTTGAGACTTAATTGTAGTTCTAGGCTGATAGATTATCTCATGCTCACGTAATTCTATGTCCCACTTGGCTAATCTTCTTGAAAATTCTTGTTTATGAAGAATATTTCTTAAAGGATATGAGGTCACAACAGTGATTGGGTGGTATTGAAAATAGGGTCGTAATTTTCTAGATACCATTATTAAAGCTAAGGCTAACTTTTCCAGATATGGATATCTAGTCTCAACATCTAGCCCAAGTTTTACTTACATAATAGACTGGTGATTGTTTACCTTTTTCGTCTCTTACCAATACTGCACTTACAACAATTTCTGTGACAGCCAGGTAGATGTACAATCTTTCCCCTTCTTTTGGCTTTGAAAGCAGTGGTGGTTTCAATAGATAAATCTTTAGGTTCTTGAGGGCTTGTCGACACTCTTCAGTCCATTCAAACTGATTTTGCTTTTTGAGAACTGAGAATAATTTAAAACTTTTTTCGGAAGATGTAAAAATAAACCTACCCAAAGCTGCTATTCTCCCTGTCAGTCTTTGAACTTCCTTTTTATTTGTTAAGACATTAGGTATTTCCTCTATGGCTTTAATTTGAGCGGGATTTACCTCTATTCCTCATTTTGATAAAAAGAAACCCAAAAATTTTCCTGATTGCACTCCAAAAGCGCATTTCTCTAGATTTAACTTCATATTATACCTGCGTAAAATATCAAAAGCAGTAGAGAGGTGCTGGAAATGGTCTTGTGCTTGTGTTGATTTTACCAACATGTCATCAATGTAAACCTCCATCGTTTTTCCCAGATGTTCTTGGAACATCTTGGTCACTAACCTTTGATAGGTGGCTCCAACGTTTTTAGGCCAAAAGGCAGGACTTTATAATAATAAGTCCCCTTATTCGTGATAAAGGAGGCTTTTTCCTCGTCTAAAGGATCCATTTTAATCTGATTATAACCAGAATATGCATCTAGAAAGCTTAATAGTTCATGACCTGCGGTGGCATCAATCATTTGATCTATATGAGGCAATGGTAATGAATCTTTGGGGCATGCTTTGTTTAAATAAGTATAATCTACGCATACTCTCCACTTGCCATTCTTTTTAGGTACTACCACGGTGTTTGCTAACCAGTTAAGGTACGTTACCTCTCGTATCGAACCAATATTCAAGAGTTTTTGTACCTCTTCGTCAATCACTTGGTTCTTGAATGGTCCTTGATTTCTTTTCTTCTGCTTAACAGGTACGAAGGATAGATCTTCATTTAGTTTATGAGTCATCACTTCTGGTGGAATGCCTATCATATCTGAGTGGGACCACGCAAAGCAGTCTCCGTTAGCCTTTAAATAACCAATCAACTTACATCTTCGAGTGGAGTCTAGCCTCGTGCCTATATACACTTTCTGCTCAGGCTCTTATTCGGATAATGGAACAGCTTCGAGCTCTTCCGTAGCTATTTTGATTTTATCATCTTCATTCGGTTCACGAATGAAGTCCGGTCTGGAATTTGTTTCTGTGTGGTATAGTATGCCTTCCGTGGTAACTTGATTTTCCGTCTCATGTGTATTGTCTTTCGTACCTGTTTCAGCAATAATACCTTTCGGACCTATTTGGGCAGTAATTTCTTCCATGCTTGTTTGGGTGGTGATACCTTCTTGGGAGACTTCCTTATCTCGTAATTCTTCAACCTCTATTTTCTTGTTGTAGTGTACCGCAAAATTTATATTTTTTGCGGTCTGTTGATCTCCTTTGATTTGTTGAATCCCCCATTCGGAGGGAAATTTAATTACTTGATGCAACGTGGAGGGTATTGCTTTCATGTCGTGGATCCATGGCCTTCCAATGATCACGTTATAAGCCATGGGATATTATTGGATGTAATAATTCCGTTGGCTGATGCATGTTATAGGCAAACCTTTAGCATCTGTCACATTTGGATACGAAATTCTCGACTTCCTCTTCCATCTTAAGCTAATAGTATCCGGCTCTAATTGGTGTTTTCACTAAGGATCTCGCCCCTGAGTGATTTCTACAGTGTCCTTCGTGGACTTCTTTCATCATAAATTTCGTTTGGTTAGGTCCAAGGCATTTAGCTAGGGGTCCTCAAAACATCTTGCGATAAAGTAAATTCCAAATAAGGCAGTACCGTGCATCTTTGCGGCGTAGTGCTTGAGCCGCTTTCCTTTCTTCAGGTACGGTGCCATTCTGCAAAAAATTAAGAATTTTGTTTCTCTAGTCCCAGGTTAGGTTGTTGGAAGTTACCTCATTCCTGTCCTGGTCTATTATTGAATGAGATAGTTGAACGACAATTGTATTGTCTTTGTTCTTTACTTCCGTGAGTGCTGCGAGGTTAGCTAATGCATCTGCCTCTGCATTTTCCTCTCTAGATATTTGAACTACCTTCCATGTTTTGAATTGTCTCACGAGCTCTCGTGCTTTTTCAACATATTGTTGCATTCTAGTCTCTCGAGCGATGTAAGTCCCTTGTATCTTATTTACTACTAGTTGGGAGTCGCTGTTGATCATAATTTGCTCGATTGAGAGCTCCCGTGCAAGTTCAAGCCCTGCAATAACAACTTCGTACTCTACTTCATTGTTAGTGATAGGATAACACTTTATAGCTTGCCGTGTCTTTTCACCCGTGGGTGATATCAAGACTATGCCTAAGCCGGCGCCTTTCATATTTGAAGAACCCTCGGTGAACAAGGTCCATAGGCCTGGATTAACACCGTTAAAGAGTTGTAACTCATTTTCTACTTCAGATACATTGTTATTACTAAAGTTAGCAACAAAATCAACTAGTATTTAAGACTTAATTGCAGTTCTAGGCTAATAGATTATCTCATGCTCACTTAATTCTACGGACCACTTGGCTAATCTTCCTGACAAATCTTGTATATGAAGAATATTTCTTAAAGGATATGAGGTCACAACAGTGATTGGGTGGCATTGAAAATAGGGTCGTAATTTTCTAGATGCCATTATTAAAGCTAAGGCTAAATTTTCCAGATATGGATATCTAGTCTCAGCATCTAGCAAAGTTTTACTTACATAATAGACTGGTGATTGTTTACCTTTTTCGTCTCTTACATTTACTGCACTTACAACAATTTTTGTGACAGCCAGGTAGATGTACGATCTTTCCCCTTCTTTTGGCCTTGAAGTAGTGGTGGTTTCGATAGATAAATCTTCAGGTTCTTGAGGGCTTGCCGACACTCTTCAATCCATTCAAACTGATTTTGCTTTTTGAGAAATGAGAAGAATTTAAAACTTTTTTCGGGAAGATCTAGAAATAAACCTACCCTGTCAGTCTTTGAACTTCCTTTTTATTTGTTAAGACATCAGGTATTTCGTCTATGACTTTAATTTGAGCAGGATTTACGTCTATTCCTCTGTTTGATACAAGGAAACCTAAAAATTTGCCTGATTGCACTCCAAAAGCGCAT
>ML343237.1:0-5000 GCA_005239505.1 Nicotiana paniculata
CCTATAATCCTATTTCTTTGGCAACCACATTACAAGACATATCCCTTTGTTTGAATCGATCATCTATTTGAACATTGTCACCTCTCGTAAGCACCAAAGATGTGATGAAATATGGAAAAGTTAAAGTGTGGGGTTGTAGGTTGGTTTTTGAGGGGAATAATTGAAATAAGGAGAAAGGTGCACTGTTTTGGAAAAGTAAGAGTCACTTGAAAAAAGAAAAAAAAGAAAAAAAGAGAAAAAGAAAAAAATAAATAAATAGTTGTATTGTTGTGAAAGAAAAATATATATATGGTGACTCTTAATGTAATTGTGCTTAAAGAAGTATGGGGTAATAACATTGTTGTGAAGGTGGAGTTTGGTTTAATATAAGTTTGAAGTTGAATGCGAAAGTATATGTATTAATGTGCTTAGGGAGGTTTAGTCACTCTTATATCCAAATGTATCCGACTCGTCCCGCAGCCTACATTACAACCAAATAAAGTCCTACTTGATCCTAGACTGAATGAGCTCGATTAGTAGAGTAGTACACTACGGGCAAGCCTATGGTGCATCGCTTGTGGCATATGAATGTTATTTCTGAGAGCGAGCGAATTCTTTCTATCTTGAGTTCCTAAGTGTTCTTAAATTTTATTCTGTGAGGAACTAGCTCTTTGATATGGCGAGGGCACATGATTCATGAAGGAAAGGTAATGTTGTTGACCTCTATTTTAGAGTAGTTAGTGAATTGTGATTAAAGCATGGTATTTGTGAGTCGATTATTGAGGCGAGGATGTCACACCTTTGTGCTTGAAATGTTTTAAAAAGTCTTGGTATAACGTGTTAAGGGATTTTCTTAATAAATGTGTACATGAGTATAGTTTGATTGATCGAGGACGAGCAAATGTTTAAGTATGGGGTATTGATGCATGGATAGAATTCATGGTTTAACAAGTTATATGCCTTACATTGTATGTGCGTTAATGATAAAAATACACTTTTTATGTGTATAATGGAGTTTATTTCATGTGTAGGTGCATTGGATATGGAAACCGAGCTAAATGGATGTAAATACATCAAAAATATGCTTAAGAGTCGAAAAGGAAACACCCGGGCGTTAGGCCCCTAAAGCCAGGCTGTCCCTGGCATTAGTGGGGCGTTTGGCCCCTAAATCCAGGCTAACCCTGGCGTTAGGGGGGCGTTTGGGCCCTAACGCCAGGCCTGCCCTGGCTTTAAGGGGGCGTTTGAGCCCAAACGCCTGGGTCTCGATGTCCAGTCAATTTCGAGTTTTAAAGAGTTTAAGTGTTTCCCGGTTGGAATAGAAGTCTCCTACATGTTTAGGGTTTGTCCTAAACATATAAATAGACCCCAAAACACAACTTGAAGAGGGATTTCGAGAGAGAAAGCTATTTAAGTGAAGAAAAACCTATGGATTATTACTCAGTGAAGAAAACATTGATTTTTATAGCTTTTATTCATTATTTTGTTGTTAAATTATGCAAGTTATTTTAGAATTGATTCTTATGAATATGAGTAGCTAAGTTTCTTAATCTAGGGTTTTGGTAGAACCCGTTGGGGGATAAACTTATTGTGATATTAATATAGTTTTGATTGGTTGATTAATCNTGGGGAAACCATAGCCATAGACCTTTATCATAATTGTTTACAACACATTGTTAGTTATTATTATTGTCAGTAGAATTAGTAAAACATCACCAATTTATATTAAAAAGTCTTGAGAGAATTGATTGAATAAAAGTTGCGTATTCTAAAGACTTGATTGATACGTAAATTCCCTGTGGGATCGACTCTGGGCATAATACCCCGGATTATATTTGCAACGCCCGTTTAGTCTTTTAATAGACATATTTGAGCGCGATCACTTGCCACCAAGGAGGGCTATTGATCACAAAATTGAGCTGTTGCCTGGTTTAGTGCCGCCTGCTCAACCTCTTTACAGAATGGCGCCAAAAGATTTGGCTGAATTCCGGAAACAGTTAAATGATTTACTTGATGCAGGACTGATTTAGCCTTCCAAAGCTCCCTTTAGTGCACCTATTTTATTCCAAAAGAAACAGGACGGGACTCTAAGGATTTGTGTTGATTATCGGGCATTGAACAAAGTAACAGTGAAGAACAAATACCCGGTTCCATTGGTGCAGGATTTGATGGATAGATTGAGCAAGGTGTGCTGGTTTACAAAGCTGGATTTGCAGTCTGGTTATTGACAGGTACGAATAGCAGAAGGCGATGAGGCTAAAATAACTTGTGTCACAAGGTATGGCGCATATGAATTTTTGGTCATGCCATTTGGGTTGACGAATGCACCTGCTACGTTCTGCAATCTTATGAATGATGTCCTTTATGAATACTTAGATGACTTTGTCATTGTCTACTTAGATGACATAGTCATCTATAGTAGAACATTGGATGAACATAAGTCGCATTTGACAAGAGTGTTGTCTCGTTTGAGGGAGTACCAATTGTATGTCAAAATGGAGAAGTGTGAATTTGCAAGACAGGAGATAAATTTTTTGGGGCACTTGGTTAGCCAAATTCAAGTGCGAATGGACCCAATCAAAGTGCAGGTCATTGTGGAATGGCAAGCACCCAAATCAGTGAAGGAATTGAGATCTTTCCTTGGGCTGGCTAATTATTATAGTAAATTCATTGCTGGTTACTCGAAGAAGGCTGTTCCTTTAACAGATTTGTTAAAGAATAACGTTAGGTGGGAATGGACAGAAAAATGCAATGCTGCATTTGGTGTGTTGAAAGAAGCCATTGCCTCGGAACCTATCTTGCAGCTTCCTGATTTCGAGCTGCCCTTTGAAGTACACACTGATGCGTCCGACAAGGCTGTTGGAGGAGTGTTAGTTCAAGAAGGCCATCCTGTGGCCTTCGAAAGCAGGAAACTGAAAGAAGCGGAGTAGAGATACTCGGCTCAGGAAAAAGAAATGGTTGTTGTTGTTCATTGTTTGTAGGTTTGGCGTGTTTATTTGCCGGGAACAAAGTTCGTCATAAGGACGGACAATGTGGCCAATAAATTCTTCAAAACTCATAAAAAGTTGAGCCCAAAGAGAGCTCGTTGGCAGGAGTTTCTGGCAGAATATGACTTTGTGTGGGATCACAAACAAGGAAAACAAAACCAAGTCGCTGATGCGTTGAGTTGGAAGGAAGTCTTTGCTGCTGTTTATTCAATCACAAGACTTGAGACAAAATTTCTTGATAAAATCAAGTCTGTTGCTGCAAATGATGTATCGTCTGTCAAAATTATGAATCATGTCAAAGAAGGCACGGTGCAGAGGTACTGGATCAAAGACGATCTACTCTATTTCAAAGGGGGGAGAATCGTGGTACCACTTGGTGAAGGACTACGTCGTGAGCTGCTGAAGGAAACACATGATACACTTTAGGTTGGTAATCCGGGAATTGAAAGGATGCTGGCACTACTGTCTCGATGTTATTTCTGGCCAAGAATGGAACAGGACGTTGAAGCTTAAGTGAAGAGCTGCCTCGTTTGTCAACTTGACAAAACTGAGAGGAAGAAAGAAGCGAGGTTGCTGCAACCTCTGCCCATTCTAGAGAAACATGGCAATCTGTTTCTATGGATTTTATTAGCGGGTTTCCTAAGTTTAATGGGCTGTTTTCAGTCATGGTTGTGGTCGACAGGTTTTCAAAGTATGCTATTTTTATTGCTGCCCCAACAGAATGTCCCTCAAAGATCGCTGCTGAATTATTCTTCACGAACGTTGTCAAGCATTTTGGTATGCCACAGGATGTGATTAGTGACAAGGATGCAAGGTTCACAGACCGGTTCTGGACTTATTTGTTCAATCTTATGGGTACAAACTTGAAGTTCTCAACGGCAAACCATCCCCAAACTGATGGCCAAACCGAAAGAATCAATCATCTTCTGGAGGAATACTTGAGACATTTCGTGACTGCTAGTCAGCGAAACTGGACAGATTTAATAGACTGTGCACAATTCTCCTATAATTGTCAGAAGTCTTCAGCGACAGAAAAGAGTCCATTTGAGATTGTGTTGGGAAAATAGCCAAGGTTACCGACGGAGATGGCGCAACAGAAAACTGGAGGAAAATGTTCAGTTGCCTATCGCTATGGTTGGGATAGACAGGCCATGATGAAGGAAGTAACGGACAGTTTGAAATTGGCACAAAAATGCATGAAGAAGTAAGCTGATCAGAACAGACCTCCATTGGAATTCAAGGTGGGCGACAAGGTGTTATTGAAGCTTACTCCACAAATATGGAAAAAGATTGATACACGGGTAAGGCATAGAGCTTTGTTTTCAAGGTATGATGGTCCCTTTGAAGTGATTGAAAAGGTGGGCAAAGTTGCTTACCGGTTGAAGCTGCCAGACAAAATGAAGATACACCCCACTTTCCATGTGAGTTATTTGAGGCCTTATGTGGAAGATCTTGAAGATCCGGATAGGCACAAAAAGATCAAGAGAGCTCCTACTGAAGTGCGCACTCAGATTGAGGATGAGATCGAAAATATTCTGGACCACCGGGTACTTGGGATGCACAAGAAGAACACGCGGACAGAATTTTTGATTCAATGGAAAGGAAAGCCCGAGGCAGATGCAACTTGGGAGAAGGGGAATTCTTTATGGCAATTTGAAGATCAAATATAGGACTACTTGAAATCAGTCTCGACGAGGGCGTCGAGTTCAACTAGTGGGGGTGTTTTGTTAGCCCCTAATATTGAGCCATGACGGATGCCGGGCAGATTCTATGTCAAGGGCTTGTACATTGCCCCTTGGCATAGGTGTTGGCAAGCAATGTTTGGAGCTGGATGTGTGTCTTAGTCAGGGCATGGACTTAGACAAGTCAGCTAGGCAAGGTGCCTCGGGCGATGGCAAGGCAACCTTGATCGTGGGCGATGGCTAGGCAAAGAAGGCGCATGGAACTTGGATAAGGCATGCGTACGGATCAGTGGGACGAATAAGTTCGTGGCTAAGACATAATCAGAAGCTTATGGGCGAGGAATGGTCCAGAAGA
>ML343237.1:10000-14214 GCA_005239505.1 Nicotiana paniculata
ACCCACCAATAGGGAACGTGAGCTGGGTTTAGACCGTCGTGAGACAGGTTAGTTTTACCCTACTGATGACAGTGTCGCAATAGTAATTCAACCTAGTACGAGAGGAACCGTTGATTCGCACAATTGGTCATCGCGCTTGGTTGNCGTCGCAATAGTAATTCAACCTAGTACGAGAGGAACCGTTGATTTGGACAATTGGTCATCGCACTTGGTTGAAAAGCCAGTGGCGCAAAGCTACCGTGCACTGGATTATGACTGAATGCCTCTAACTCAGAATCCAAGCTAAAAGCGACGTATGCGCCCGCCGTCTGCTTGCCGACCCATAGTAGGGGCCTTTGTCCTCCAAGGGAACGTGTCGTTGGCTAAGTCATCGCGGCGGAAGAGCATCGGTGGCCGCCTTGAAGTACAATTTCCATCGAGAGGCGGGTAGAATCCTTTGCAGACGACTTAAGTACGCGATGGGTATTGTAAGTGGCAGAGTGGACTTGCTACCACGATCCACTGAGATTCAGCCCTTTGTCGCTCCGATTCGTACCTCCTCCTCCAATCCAATGAATTTCTAACTTTTTCGAAAAAAGATTTACTCCTTCCTTGATGCTATATTATATGCTAAGTGTTGGAAAATCGAACAAGTCCTCTACAATTGCCAATGTGACTTGTAACTTAAGGCCAATGTGACTTGTAATTTAGTCATGTTGTGGAAGAGAATTGCCTATGACACTTAACCAAATTTGACTTTTAGAGGTTTTCAGGGCGTCGCGTGCGATGCCAAGGCACAAACCAAGAGTGATGTGCCAATACAATGTCGCAAATAGAAGGTTTTTCAGTGTGTCGCGTGCGATGTCGTGGCCATGGTACGACTCAGGACATGGCAGGGCGTGGCCATGACACGACTCAGAACATGGCACGGCGCAGGACATGTCACGGTGTCGGACATGGCACTGCACAGGACATGGCAGAGCGTGGGCATGGCACGGCGCAGGACATGTCACGGCGTCGGACATGGCACGACGCAGGACATGTCAGGACAAGGTAGGGCGTGACTATCTCATGGCTCAGGACATGGCAGGACGTGGCAGGGCATGGCCATGGCATGGCACATGGCATGTCAGGACATGGAAGGGCGTGACCATCTCACAACTTAGGACATGGCAGGGCGTGGCCATGGCATGGCTCAGGACGTGTCAGGAAATGGCAGGGCGTGGCCATGGCACGACTCAGGACATGGCAGTACATGTCAGGACATGGAAGGGCGTGGCTATGGCATGACTCAGGACGTGGCAGGACATGGCAGGACATGGTAGGGCATGGCCATGGCACGACTCAGGATATGGCAGGGCGTGGCCATTGCACAGCTCAGGACATGTCAGGGCATGACCATGGCACGACGCAGGACAAGGCAGGACGTGGCAGGACATGGCAGGACATAGCAGGACATGGTCATGGAATGACGTCGGGCTTGGCCATGGCACGACTCGGGCATGGCCTTGGCACGGCGTCGGGCTTGGCCATGGCACGACTCAGGACATTGCAGGGCATGGCCATGGCATGACGCACCACGTCGCACCATGTTTAGTGCTAGCCAATGCTTAGCAACATATCAAGCGCAATGATGTTGGTGGTAGGCGGTCGTGGAAAGTTCTGGTGGTTCGAGCGGTAGTGACCCTCGAACGTTGGTCGATGCTTGGTGGTTGGCAGCAGTGGTTCGATATCGGAATGACTTATGGCGGTTGTCACAATGGAATGGCGTCATGGTTATCGGTGGTTTGTCACACATATATTTATAATAATATTATATATTTTTTCCTAATTTTTTACTAATTTTATGAATTTTTTGTAATTTAAAAATATTTTTACAAAACATATTTCCACTTTTATGTGTATATAGTTACTACATGTTTTGGAAACTAATATTATTCAAAAAAAAAATTATTTTTTGTAAAAAATATCATTTACAATGCTTAATAGTCATTTTTTAATTTAATAGCCAAGTTGTACTTTGGTTTGTGCAATTTGGTGCTGTACATGTCTATTATGATTCTCTGTCCAAAACATGTCTACCCATGCCACTTGGTTTTTTTTAAAGACATATATAAGGGGGGTAAAGGTGTTGAAAGGCACCTCAGGTGCTTGCTGCTAGGTCGAGACGGGCATGCATGGGGGACACTGGCATGGGGCATGGGCATTGGGGGCACGCACGACTTGTCCGTGCTACGTACCCAATGTTCACAACACACGCCGGCAAGTACTCGTGTGTGCTCGTAGTACGTCTAGGGAGACACTGCTCGTGGCAACTGATGGCTTTTTGAAACGAACGGCGGAGCGTCATGCAAGTAGCTCCTCAAGGTGCCATGTGCATGGGGCTAAGCTTAGTACATGTTGAATGCCATCGGTTGTTGTGGACAACATCGGGAGGCGACATAGCTTGTGGAAACCGCACGTCATTTGGCAATAGGACGGTGAAGTGTCGTGCAATTAGCGCCGCAAGGCGCCATACGCATTGGGCTGATCTTGGAACATGCCAAATGTCGTGCGGTTATTGTGGGTTGTGTCTGGCATCACTCGTGGAAATTGATGGCTTTTGGCAATGAACGGCGGAGCGCCGTGCAAGTGGCACTGCAAGGTGCCATGCACATGGGGCTAAGCTCAGTAAGTGCCAGATGCCATCGGTTGCTGTGGGAAAAATCGGGAGGCGACATCGCTCGTGGCAATTGATGGCTTTTGGAAACAAACGGCGGAGCGCCTTGCAAGTAGAGCTGCAAGGTTCCATTCGCATGTGGCTAAGCTTAGTACGTACCGAATTCCATCATTTGCTGTGGGAAACATCGGGAGGCGAAATCGCTTGTGACAACCGCACATCATTTGGCAACGGGACAATGAAGCGTCGTGCAAGTAGCGACACAAGGCGCCATACGCATGTGGTTGAACTCAGTACATTCCAAATGCCGTGCAATTATTGTGGGTTGTGTCTGGAATCGCTCGTGTCAGCTGATGGCTTTTGGCAAGAAATGATAAAGCGTCGTGCAAGTAGCGCCGAAAGTTGCAATGCACATGGTGCTAAGCTCAGTACATGCCAAATTCCATCGGCTATTGTGGGCTATTTTCGTGCTTGGCAGGGCTTGTCTTTGCTTTGCGATGGGATTTTGTTGTCATGCATCAGTGAGGCAACTTTACGTGTGGCACTTGAGTGGTGTTTGGCTTGTGTGTCTAGGTTGGATCCCTGCTTGAGCACCGACATCCTAGTCCACATGCCATCTCAGTCATGGCAAAAGCGCAAATTAGGCTTGTTCGGCGTCGATTTTACGTGTTGCATACCTAAAGCCCAAGCATTATCAAGCACAATTGGTTGCCTTTCGCCCCTCACGTTCGACGCGCGGGGTGAACCAAAAGCTGTAGTTGTGTCCTGCGTCGTCCTCGCTTCTTCGTGCGATGGCTTGGTCCATGACTAGTATGCTCGGACTCTCGGATTCGGTAAACGCAATGGGTATGGGGTCTTCATTGGCTCCTATCTTCCCAAAGAATGCTCCTTACGAATGATGGTCGTTCTCGTCTTGGACTTGGCTGTGCGCTTTAGGTCGGTCATGCTCATGAGACGCTGCCGTCAATGAGGAATGCTACCTGGTTGATCCTTCCAATATTCATATGCTTTTCTCAAAGATTAAGCCATGCATGTGTAAGTATGAACAAATTCAGACTGTGAAACTGCGAATGGCTCATGAAATCAATTATAGTTTGTTTGATGGTATCTACTACTCGGGCAACTGTAGTAATTCTAGAGCTAATACATGCAACCAACCCCGACTTATGGAAGGGATGAATTTATTAGATATAAGGTCGATGCGGGCTCTTCCCGTTGCTGCGATGATTCATGATAACACGACGGATCGCACGGTCATCGTGCCGGCGACGCATCATTCAAATTTCTGCCCTATCAACTTTCGATGGGAGGATAATGGCCTACTGTTAGGACCCAATTCTTTGACATCGGGCGTTGGCGCGGCTGTGGCAAGGATTGGGCGTGATGTCCTTGTCATAGGCCCATGCGCGGGCACTACGATCATGCGGGCGACGGACAAGACATTGACATGAGGGCTGTTGTGGGCAAGTGTTGGCCAAGGTCTTGGCACGGGCAAGACACGCTTGGAAAGGGCTTGACAAAACAGTGTGGGAAATGTTAGGGCGGCATGGCACGACATGCGCGCCAAAATCAGTGG
>ML343239.1:0-64267 GCA_005239505.1 Nicotiana paniculata
GGTAAGAGAGGGTTTGGACATATATATACTTGGGGGAGGGGAGTTCCGGGCCGTTAGATCTATCAAAGATCAACGACCTCGATTGATTGGTGCTAAACGACGTCGTTTAGTCTTTAAAGGGGGCGGACCGGTTCAAGGGGGTTGGGCTTGGGTATTTTTGGTTATGTTTTTGGGATTGGGCTTGGTTTAATACTAGCTCAGTCCGATTTTAGGCTAATTAAATCCCTTTTGCTTAATTAATTTTAAAACCTAACTAATTTTAATTAAATCCTAAATTAAACACTAAATTATCTCAGTTATAAAATTACACTAATTATCTATTTGTATTATTTACACAATTAGTCAATCTTAAGTTTTAAAAAAGGAAAATTACTAGTTTTAATCATTGAAACTAAAAATGTCAAACATAAATAATTTTTGTGTTTTTTTTAAACGATATAATCAAATTAAGTAATTAGTTATTAAGTTAAATTAACAACCTAATAATGAAACATGATGAAGATTTAAATATTTTTTTGTTAGTTTTCATACCTTTAAAAATGAAAAATGCAACTAAATACAAATAATTTTAAATAATTACCAAAAAATCCTAAAAAAAATCTAAAACAAATAGGACTAATTTATTTATTAATTTTGTAGAAATATTTTTATAGGGTAAAAATTACATGCTCACAGCTGCCCCTCTTTGCTTGGAAACATGAAGAGTTTTCGGGCAAAGACAAAGTGAGCAGTCACGAATAAATTTTACCCGTTTTGACACTCCATAGGAAGCATTTTAAAAAAGTTTGACCGAACCTTGCTTCAAAGGTAGCCTACATATCCTTGGCTATAACGGAATCAGGTCAATGTAGTTCTGGAAGTTTTGGTAGCTGGGACTATCAGAAAGCTGTGATTTCATTGATGTTGCTGCTGTTACTGCTACTGAACTCCTTATTACACCAAAGTTAAAATGAAGAAAACTAACTAAGCTTATCAGCTACGAGTTACAAGATTCCTATCTGCGAATTTTCCGAAACTTGATCTTGAGTCTTGGCTAGTTCTTTATGCAGACTCTGATCTGGATCTTGATGCTTGTTAGCTGCAGGTGCTGATTCAATCTTCTTCATCTTTTCCGAATCAAGATAGGGCATGTAAAGCTTGTGACTTCAATCTCGTCTTGAGCAGTCCACAGCTTCTCTGATTCTGTACTTTGGGCTCAACTTTTCTTTTCTTTTTTTCTTTTATTATGGATTGAGACTTCTTCTTTTGGTCGTCTCGACCCCAGTTCTTTAAGGTATAACCTGCTCAGGGATCTAAACAAACGAACGAAATTTTCTGCCCCAATTTTCACTAGGAAAATTTCGTGAGTTGTTGTAATAAAATTCTATACTACTTCATTATTGAAAGCAATAAGAGGGCGAGAATGGTGTGCCCGGAGTAAATGCGGACTAGGGAGTGGAGATCCTATGTCTAAAAATAAATTTAACTAGGGATTGGAGACCTATGCTGGGAAAGTCACCAGGTTATGCTGGTATCAACTAGGGAGTGGGACCCTATGTTGGAAAAATCATCAGGTTATGTTGGCATCAACTAGGGAGTGGGACCCTATGTTGAAAAGTCATCAGGTTATGCTGGCATCAACTAGGGAGTGGGGCCCTATGTTGGAAAGTCATCAGGTTATGCTGGCATCAACTAGGGAAGAGGGCCTTATGTTGGAAAGTCATCAGGTTATGCTGGCATCAAATAGGAAGTGGGGCCCTATGTTGGAAAGTCATCAGGCTATGCTGGCATCAACTAGGGAGTGGGGCCCTATGTTGGAAAGTCATCAGGTTATGCTGGCATCAACTAGAGAGTGGGGCCCTATGTTGGAAAGTCATCAGGTTATGCTGGCATTAACTAGGGAGTGGGACCCTATGTTGGAAAGTCATCAGGTTATGTTGGCATCAACTAGGGAGTGGGACCCTATGTTGGAAAATCATCAGGTTATGCTGGCATCAACTAGGGAGTGGGACCCTATGTTGGAAAGTCATCAACTAGGGAGTAGTGACCCTATGTTGGAAGAGATGTAGCTAGGAATTAAAGACCCTATACTATCATAGCTATAATCATTGTTAACATCATTTATTCTTTTCTTCTTTTATTTTCAGAGAATAAGTGAATGCGGGAAATAATTTAGAGGAGACTTCCCTTTTGAAGTTGTTTTTGCAAAGTTGTTTCTAGCCCATGCGCAATTTCTTTTTGGTTTCCCTGCTTTTTGCAAGGTTGCTTTGGGTTGCACTTGTTTCCTGTTTTCTTAAAACAAAGAACAATTTATCAGTTTGAAACGATGGTTGGTTTTGTGGCCTTGATTATTTTGGTCACTTGATCTCGGCCCGTCCTTTTGACGAAGATCTTAACTGGTTGCTTTCTCTCTGGGGATTGATTTCATTTCTAACCCTGGAGATCTTGACTTTTCCAAAACTTTATCTGTATGGTTAATCATGTGAGACTTAACCTTCTTTAACTTTTTTTCCTTTGTTTCATTTTGACTTTGATCGCTTTCCTTTCATGAATTCTTGATTTTTAAAACATCAGCCATCATGGCCAGTCGAGGTCGACCCGATGTACCTACCGAGGCTGGGCGCTTTTTGCATACTAACTTGTATCAAATGAGAACCTTGTAGATTGGTATTGACAGCCTTTATTTGTCTTAAGTTAGAATAGAATTAGACCGAAAGGGATTGAAATAAATAAACAACGGAATGAATTTAGACAAGAGGTATCCTTTCGGGGAAAGGAAAGAAGGACTTATCTGGACTGTTATGCGGCCTTCAATGAACATGACATGCCTCTTGGACTGGATGCCCAGTCTGTGCGAACCGTCCAACTCTCAGAAATCCATCATAGCTTATACCTCGAGATTGAAAAACCTTGCCCAGGACTGTGTCTATGTTAGTGACCAATTATCATCTCTTTTCGATCAGTGGTGCCCTTTTGGGTTTTCACCAGATAACCTCTCTCATTTCTCTTCTCACCATCACCTTGTAGTGCTCTTTGCGAGTTTTCACTAACAAGACTCTCTTATTTTTAGTTTCTCTGCTCAGGTGATTGCCTTACGGTGACCGTGTGGGTTTTCACCGATAAGACTCTCTCATTTTATTTCTCTCATTTGGTTTTTCACGGCCCAAATCCTAGTCCAGGTCGCATGGAACATAACACATAGCAAGGAAATCAAGTTACGAAGACCAAAAGTCAACTTTAATTAATTACATCACAAAAATAATAGTCTACCAATATGTGTTCCAGGAACTAGTGTCACAAGTCTACATGCATCTAGTAGAGTAGAATCAAAATAAATGAAGGACTATCCTACTCTTTGAGAGGATATAGACAGAAATAGCAAAAGAAAGACTCCAGAGTGCTACTGAATGTCATCAGGAGAAGCAGCTCACCGTGAAGCCTTAACCTAGTGCAATCAAGGACGAGCTCCGGACTGATACCCAGATGCACCTGCCTCGGAACCTGTACAATTAAGTACAGAAGCATAGTATGAGTACATCAACAATATGTACCCAGTAAGTATCCAGTATAATCTCGAAGAAGTAGTGATGAGAGTTCGACTTGACACTTACTAGGGCCAAAATAATACGTTTAAATATAAGTCTAAGCAAGAATGGCAAATAATGAATAAGTAGTAAAGGCAGGAACATCAAATCTCCCTACATATATCTTTGTATGTCGAATTTCCTACCATACAGGTTGCTAATTCATTTTCCAGGGTATTTAACAGTTAAACAACCACAAAAATACTAAACAATTAGCAAGTACATAACATGTCGCGAACGTACGGCCGATCCAACGAAATAATAAATGTGCACTGCCGAAGGGTCGAACGACACGAACCATAGATGCATCTATTACCCCCGCTCGCGAATCGTACATGCGATGCAATCAAAATAAATAATAGAGTTACCCCGCTCGCGAATTATACATGCGACTCAGGTACTCATATATACACACATTCAACAGAAAAATCAGGGGTTTATTTGAGAATATTCTTCCAAGGAAAAACCAATAAATTAAATAATGATAGGTGACCTTCTTAGATATCCATTTAAATAATTCGATGATGCCAAGAAATTCTAAATTTATCATGAAAATTACAAGATACGGCACATAGAGCATGCTTGTGGATCCTAAACTCCCCCGACATAAACATAATAGTAGATACGCTAGGACTCTCGTCACTTCGTGCGTGCGTATCCCCCCACAAATAGCAGCATAAAATTCGTTATTTCACTTACGGGGACAATTCCCTCTTACAAGGTTAGAAATGAGACTTACCTCATTTCAAGCCTACTTCCCGGGTCAAGAATGCGCCCGAATCTCCAAATTCGCCGGCCAAGATCTTGAAACTAGCCAAACATTATATAAATAAATCAATCTATGTTCGAAAGTCCAAAATTCTCCTATTTAAATGGTTACCGCAACCTATTTTGCAAAAATCCTAAATGTGCCTCCGAGCCCACATGCTTGGATTCCGAACATTTTCAATGGAAATAGTCACCCATAACCTATGGATCGATATTATATGGTTTTTGCATGATTCCATAACAAGTTTCTTGATTAAATCTTATTTTTACCAAAACCCTAGGTTTTACTCTAAACCCATGATTTCTACTAACTTTTTGTGTGTTAATCTACCCAAAACTCAAGTATTAAACTCACTTTTAAGTAGAAATTACTTACCTCACAATTGCTAGGTCGAATCTCCCCTTTGAAAGCTCCCCAAATCGTCCAAATGTGAAAGAAATGGCCTAAAAATGTATAAGTACCGTATTTAAAATAACCTTACTGCCTCCAGGACTTTCGCACCTGCGGCTCGAGGACTACACCTGCGGTCTCGCATCTGCGAGCCAGTGCTCGCACCTACGGAAGAGGAGAAGAAGGCCAGGGGTTGCACCTGCAGAACGGAGCCCGCACCTGTGGCTCCGCTTCTGCGGGAAAAGGCCCGCTCCTACGGAAATTGGGAAGCCCCTCTAAGGCCACACCTGCGAGGCTTTGACTGCTCCTACGGTCTCACACTTGCGGCTGGTCCTGTGCAGGTGCGGTCGCACCAGATCTGATGCATCAGCAACTCTTTTAGAGCTTGGTTTGCCTCGCGCGATGTCCGGACGGCGTTCGGGCCTACCCGAGGCCCCGTCCAAATATACCAACAAGTTCTAAATCAAAATACGGACTCTCTCAAGACTTCGGAACGTCCGAAACAACACTAAATCCAAGAATCATACCCCAAAACCAACTAAATCCAACTTAAGAACTTTAAGTTCTTGAATTCGCTTCCAACATGCCGAAACATAC
Organism: Nicotiana paniculata; assembly: GCA_005239505.1. NCBI lineage: Eukaryota > Viridiplantae > Streptophyta > Magnoliopsida > Solanales > Solanaceae > Nicotiana > Nicotiana paniculata. The sequence continues at coordinate 5,320 of ML343239.1, forward strand.
TTATACTAGTCGGAATGACACCAAATTTCGCGAGCAAGTCATAAATGACATGACGGAACTATTCCTGGTCTCGGAATTCCGTTCGAACCTCGATAACACAAAAACATGTTCCAAACCTCAATTTTTGAACTTAAGGAATCTTATTTCACTATTTGGCACCGAAATGCTTCCAGGTCATCCGAAACCCGTTTCGGACATATGCCAAAGTCAGAAATCATCATACAAACCTACTGGAGCTTTCAAATCTCAATTCCGAGGTCGTTTACTAAAAATATTGACCAGAATCAAACTTGACCTTTAAGTCCAACCTTAAGGAACTAAGTGTTACTATACCACCCCAAACTCCTCCAAACCTCGAACTACCCATCCCCGCAAGCCATAAATCAGTATAAACAACCACATGAATTCTCATTTAGGGGAACGGGGTTTTAGAACACAAAACGACCGGTCAGGTCATTACATTCTCCACCTCTTAAATAAACGTTCGTCCTCGAATGGGTCTAGAACCATACTTGGAGTGCTGAATAAGTGTGGATATCTGCTCCGCATGTCCTCCTCGGACTCCCAAGTCATCTCCTCGACTGGTTTGCCCCTCCACTGGACCTTTACGACGGAAACCCCCTTGGGCCTGAACTAGCGATCCTGCATGTCAATGATAGCAACTGGATCCTCCTCATAACTCAATCTCTCGTTTAGCTGAATGGTGCTGAAGTATACCACGTGAGAGAAGTCAGTGTGGTACCTCCGGAGCATGGACACATGAAAGACCGGATGAACTCCTGATAAACTGGGAGGTAAAGCGAGCTCATAAGCAACCTCCCCAACTCGCCTCAACACCTCAAAAGGACCTATAAACCTTGGGCTCAGCTTGCCCTTCTTTCCAAATCTCATAATACCCTTCATTGGCGAGACTTTCAACATAACCTTCTCGCTGACCATACACGATTCATCACGCGCCTTCTGATCCGTGTAACTCTTCTGTCTGGACTGTGCTGTGCGAAGCCTCTCCTGAATCAACTTTACCTTCTCCAAGACATCCTTCACCAGGTCAGTGCCCTATAAGTTAGCCTCTCTAGGCTCAAACCACCCGATGGGAGAACGACATCGCCGACCATACAAGGCCTCAAATGGAGCCATCTCAATGCTGGACTGATAACTGTTATTATAAGCAAACTCGGCCAAAGGCAAGAATTGGTCCCACTGCCCTCCAAAGTCAATCACAGATTCCCTGAGCATGTCCCCCAATATTTCAACGGTCCTCCCCAACTGCCCGTCGGTTTGAGGATGGAATGTTGTGCTGAGCTCTACCCAGGTGCCTAACTCACTTTGTACTGCTCTCCAGAAGTGCAAGGTGAACTGAGGACCTTGATCTGATATAATGGACACAGGCACACCGTGCAACCGAACTATCTCCCGAATGTAGATCTGGGCCAGCCTCTATGAAGTATAGGTAGTAGCTAATGGATGAAATGTGCCAACTTGGTCAACCTATCTACAATAACCCAAACCGCATCAACCTTCCGCAAGGTCCGAGGCAACCTAACTACGAAGTCCATAGTGATGCGCTCCCATTTCCACTCAGGTATAGGCATATGCTGAAGTAGGCCTCCTGGCCTCTGGTTCTCATACTTAACCTGATGGCAATTTAGACATCTAGACATATACTCCACTATGTCTGTCTTCATCTGCCTCCACCAGTAGTGCTACCTCAGGTCACGATACATCTTCGTAGCACCAGGGTGAAAAGAATACCGGGAACTGTGTGCCTCCTCTAGAATCCTCTCCCTCAGGCCGTCAACATTAGGAACACATAAGCGACCCTAAAGTCTCAGAACACCATCCTCGCCAATGGAAACCTCCTTGGAACCACCCTGAAACACTGTCTCCCGGAGAACTACTAAGTGCAGATCATCAAACTGCCGAGCCTTGATCTCCCCCAATAATGAAGACTGAGCAACAACACATGCAAGAACTCGGCTGGGCTCTGAAAGGTCCAACCTCACCAGGAGATTAGCCAAGGACTGAATGTCCAGATCTAGAGGTCTCTCCTCTACTGAAATGAAAGCCAAGCTACCCATACTCTCCGCCTTCCTGCTTAAGGCATCTGCAACCACATTCGCCTTGCCCGGATGATAAAGAATAGTAATATCATAATCCTTCAGCAACTCAAGCCATCTACACTGCCTCAAATTAAGATCCCTCTGCTTGAACAAGTTCTGCAAACGGCGGTGGTCTGTATAAACCTCACAAGGCACCCCATACAAGTAGTGCCTCCAAATCTTAAGAGCATGAACCATCGCCGCCAGCTCCAAATCGACATGGTAATTCTTTTCATGAACCTTCGGTTGACGTGAAGCATATGCAATAACTCGCCCCTCCTGCATCTATACACATCTCAAACCAATGCGTGAAGCGTCGCAATAAACTGTATACATGCCCGAACCGGAAGGAAACACTAGAACTGGTGTCGTGGTCAAGGCCGTCTTGAGCTTCTGGAAGCTCGCCTCACACTCGTCGGACCATCGCAATGGGGCACCCTTCTGGTTCTAGTCAGAGGGGATGCAATGGATGAAAAACCCTCCACAAATCGGCGATAATAACCTGCCAGTCCCAAGAAACTCCTGATCTCCGTCGTTGAGGTAGGGCGTGGCCAACTCTGAACTGCCTCGATCTTCTTAGGGTCCACCTTGATACCCTCCCCGGACACCACACGTCCCAATAATACCACAGAATTTAACCAGAACTCACACTTTGAGAACTTAGCGTACAACTTTTGTTACCGCAAGGTCTGGAGCACAACTCTCAAATGCTGCTAGTGCTCCCCCAGGCTACGTGAGTAGATCAGAATTTCATCAATAAAGACAACGACAAAAGTATCAATATAAGTCCTGAACACCATGTTCATCATATCCATAAATGCTGTGGGGGCATTATTCAAGCCAAAGGACATCACCAGGAACTCATAATGACCATATCTCGTACGGAAGGCAGTCTTCGGAACATCCGAGTCCCGAATCTTCAGCTGATGGTACCTGATCTCAAGTCAATCTTAGAAAACACCCGAGCACCCTACAACTGGTCAAACAAATCATCGATACGCGGCAACGGGTACTTGTTCTTGATGGTGACTTTGTTTAACTGGCAGTAGTCAATACACATCCGTATAGTCCCATCCTTCTTCTTCACAAATAACACTGGAGCACCCAAGGCGATACGCTCGGTCTGATAAACCCCTTAGCTAACAACTCCTCAAGCTGTTCTTTCAATTCCTTCGGAGCCATACGGTATGGGGGAATAGATATAGGCTGGGTGCCTGGAGTTAAGTCAATGCAAAAATCAATGTCACGATCCAGTGGCATGCCTGGAAGGTCTGAAGGAAATACATCAGCAAATTCTCGAACTACTGGCACTGAATCAATTGTCGAAGACTCGACGGCGGTTTCCCGCACATAAGCAAGATAAGCCAAACAACCCTTCTCGACCATACGTCGAGCCTTCAGGAAAGAAACAACCCGACTAGCTGCACTGACTGAGGACCTTCTCCACTCAAATCTTGGCAACTCCGGCATGGATAGAGTAACCGTCTTGGCATAGCAATCTAGGAAAACGTGATAAGGGGATAACTAATACATGCCCATGATGACCTCAAAATCAATTATATCAAGAAACAGGAGGTCCGCTCTGGTCTCGAACCCACAAAATGTAATCACACAGGATCGATAAATCCGGTCCACAACCAGAAAATCACCCACAAGAGTGGACACATAAATAGGAGTACCCAAGGACTCACGAGGAATATCTAGGAAATGAGAAAATAGGACTGATACATATGAATAAGTGGATCCTAGATCAAATAATACCGATGCATCCCTACCGTATACAAAAATAATACCTGTGATCACGACATCTGAGGACACTGCATCTGGTCTGGCCAATAAAGCATAAAATCTACCTGGGGCGCCGGATGACTGACCTCCACCTGAATGGGCAGGAGCTGACCGAGCTCCCCCTGTCTAGACTCCACCTCTCGGACGACCTCTACCAGTCTGCCCTCCACCTCTGGGTGGTCGGACCGCCGGTGCTATAACCACGGGCTAGTGACTCTACTGCATTGCCTTTCCCCAAAGCCTGGGACAAGTAATTTTTACGTGACCTGGATCCCCACACGCATAGAAACCTCTCAACACCATAGCCTACTGCCCCAAAGAAGAACCCTGAATAGTTGGAGGATGGTATGAAATCCCTGGCATAGCACTGAGATAAGAGCTGGAAGATCCCTGCTGACCAGAATACCCGCCAGGGGAACCCTAAATGGCTGGTGGGCGATATGAACTCTCCAACATCGCGCTGAAATAAGGTCTCGTCGGAGCACCTCGAGGAGGTGGTGGGGGTGCTGAATACGGAGGCCTACTAGGTTGGTCCCTACCAAACTGACCTCTGCCCCTAGCTGGAGCACCTCTGAAATCCCTAGAAAACTGAGCTCTCTTATCCTACTGTCCCTGCTCTCTGATCCTTGATCGATAGCCCTCAATCCTACGAGCAATATCTAGTACAAACTGATAAGGAGTCCCCATCTCCACCTCTCGGGCCATGTTGGCCCTAATACCTGAGTGCAACCCAGCAACAAATCTTCGAACTCTCTCTGCGTCAATAGGAAGTATCATAAGTGCATGACGAGATAGCTCAGAAAACCTAGCCTCGTAGTCGGTCACTAACATCTGGCCCTACTCTAGCTGCTAAAACCGATACCGCAACTCTTCCCTCTCATAGAGTGGAATATATCTGTCCAGGAATAGCTGAGTGAAATGATCCCAAGTGATAGGAGGAGAATCCGTCGGTCTGCCAAGAACATAAGACTTCCACCATCTACGGGCCCCTTCCCTCTAGCTGGAAAGTGGTGAAGTCTACTCCATGGGACTCCAGTATCTTCATATTGTGCAGTATGTCCCTACACCTGTCAATAAAATCCTGAGCATCCTCATAATGCTCGCCTCCGATGACAGGAGGGTGCAGTCTGGTCCATCTGTCTAATAGCTTCTGCGGATCGTCGTCCTCAACTGGTCTGGGTTCAGGTGCCGCTACTGGCTGAACCCCACCCGTGGGAAGTGTACCCAGGGTCTGATAAACTGTAGTTCCATGTCCTGTGGCCTGGGAAGTAAGGGTATGTACTCCCCCTCCTGCCTGAGATGTGGCTGGGTCCGCTGGAAATAAACCAGCCTGAGTCATAGTATCCATGAACCGCATCATACGGCCCATGACCTCCTGAAATCCCGGCACCGTCATGAATTCCAACGAGACAGGATCTGTTGCGGGTGCCTCGCCCTGCTCCTCAGTGATAGGATCCTCCGCTGGATCCATTGGCGGTGCAACCAGGGAGATATGGGATGCCCTCGTCTCCTACCTCGGGCCAGTGCCCTCCCCGACCTCTGCCAAGGCCTCTAACGATAGGGGCAGCGGCCCCTCCCGGGTTCGGAATGTCAGCTGCGCGCATCCTAACCATCTGCGAGAGAATAGAAGAATGAGATTTATCATACCATCAACTGCACGATAGAATATGAATAAGTAGAGATTTCCTAACACCCTATAGCCTCCAGAAGATAAATATAGACGTCTCTATACTGATCCGCAAGACTCTATCGGGTTTTCCCATGACTCGTGAGACCTAAGTGAACCTAGAGCTCTGATACCATGTTGTCACGACCCAAATCCTAGTCCAGGTCGCGATGGCGCCCAACACCGTTGTCAGGCAAGCCAACACTAATTACCTAGTGAATCTAGTTTTTTTTCTATTAAATCCTTCCCTTATTTCAAAAATTAGCCACTACGCATGGAACATAACACATAGGAGGGAAATCAAGTTACGAAGACCAAAATTCAACTTTAATTAATTACATCACCAAAAGAATAGTCTACCAATGTGTGTGCCAGGAACTAGTGTCACAAGTCTACATGAATCTATTAGAGTAGAATCAAAAGAAATAAAGGACTATCCTACTATCTGAGAGGATATAGACAGAAGTAGCAAAATAAAGACTCTAGAGTGTTGCTGAATGTCATCAGGAGAAGCAGCTCACCGTGAGGCCTCAACCTAGTGCAATCAAGGACGAGCTCCGAACTGATACCCAGATGCACCTGCCTCGGAACCTGTACAATTAAGTACAGAAGTGTAGCATGAGTACATAAATAATATATACCTAGTAAGGATCCAGTCTAATCTTGAAGAAGTAGTGACGAGAGGTCGACTTGACACTTACTAGGGCCAAAACAATACGTTTAAATATAAGACTAAGCAAGAATGGAAAATCATGAATAAGTAGTAAAGGCACGAACATCAAATCTCCCTACAGATATCTTTGTATGTCCAATTTCCTACCGTGCAGGTTGCTAATTCATTTTCTAGGGTAATTAACAATTAAAAAACCACAGAAATACTAAACAAATAGCAAGTACATAAAATGCCGCGAACGTACGGCCCATCCAACAAAATAATAAATGTGCACTGCTGAAGGTTCGAATGGCATGAACCATAGATGCATCTATTACCCCCTCTCACGAATCGTACATGCGACGCAGACAAAATAAATAATAGAGTTACCCCGCTCGCGAATTATACATGCGACTCAGGTACTCATATATACACACATTCAACAGAAAAATCAGGGGTTTATTTAGGAATATTCTTCCAAGGAAAAACTAATAAATTAAATAATGATAGGTGACCTTCTTAGATATCCATTAAAATAATTCGATGATGCCAAGAAATTCTAAATTTATCATTATGATTACAAGATACGGCACATAGAGCATGCTTGTGGATCCTAAACTCCCCTGACATAAACATAATAGTAGCTACGCACGGACTCTCTTCACTTCGTGCGCGCGTAGCGCCCCACAAATAGTAGCATATAATTCGTTATTTCACCTACGGGGACAATTCCCTCTTATAAGGTTAGAAAGGAGACTTACCTCATTTCAAGCCTACTTCCCGGGTCAAGAATGCACCCGAACTCCTAATTCGCCGCCCAAGATCTTGAAACTAGCCAAACATTATATAAATAAATCAATCTATGTTGGAAAGTCCAAAATTCTCCTATGTAAAGGGTTACCCCAACCTATTTTGCAAAAATCCTAAATATGCCCCCGAGCCCACATGCTCGGATTCCGAAAATTTTCAAGGGAAATAGTCACCCATAACCTATGGATCGATATTATATGGTTTTTGCATGATTCCATAACAAGTTTCTTGATTAAATCTTATTTTTACCAAAATCCTAGGTTTTACTCTAAACCCATGATTTCTACTAATTTTTTGTATGTTAATCTACCCAAAGCTCAAGTATTAAACTCACTTTTAAGTAGAAATTACCTACCTCACAATTGCTAGGTCGAATCTCCCCTTTGAAAGCTCCCCAAATCGTCCAAATGTGAAAGAAATGGCCTAAACATGTCTATGTCCCGTATTTAAAATAACCTCACTGCCTCGAGGACTTTCGCACCTGCGGCTCGAGGACCGCATATGCAGTCTCACATCTGCGAGCCAGTGCTCGCACCTGCGGAAGAGGAGAAGAAGTCCAGGGGTCACACCTGCGGAACGGAGCTCGCACCTGCGGCTCCGCTTCTGTGGGAAAAGGCCCGCTCCTGCGGAAATTGGGCAGCCCCTCTAGGGTCGTACCTGTGAGGCTTCAACCGCTCCTGTGGTCTCACACCTGCGGCTGGACTTGCGCAGGTCCGGTCGCACCAGATATGATGCACCAGCAGCTCTTTTAGAGCTTGGTTTGCCTCGCACGATGTCCGAATGGCATCCGGGCCCACTAGAGGCCCCGTCCAAATATACCAACAATTTCTAAATCATAATACGGACTCGCTCGAGTCTTCGAAACGTCCAAAACAACACTAAATCCAAGAATTATACCCCAAAACCAACTAAATCCAACCTAAAAACTTTAAGTTCTTGAATCGCTTCCAACATGCCGAAACATACCTATACTACTCGCAATGACACCAAATTTTGCGAGAAAGTCATAAATGACATGACGGAACTATTCCCGGTCTCGATATTCCGTTCGGACCTCGATAACACAAAAACACGTTCCAAACCTCAATTTTTGAACTTAAGGAATCATATTTTACTATTTGGCGCCGAAATGCTCCCGGGTCATCCGAAACTCGTTTCGGACATACGCTCAAGTCATAAATCATCATACGAACCTACTGGAGCTTTCAAATCTCGATTTCGAGGTCGTTTACTAAAAATGTTGACCGGAGTCAAACTTGGCCTTTAAGGTCAACCTTAAGGAACTAAGTGTTCCTATACCACCCCAAACTCCTTCAAACCTCGAACTACCCGTCCCCGCAAGCTATAAATCAGTAAAATCAATCATAGGAAGTCTCATTTAGGGGCACGGGGTTTTAGAACACAAAACGACTGGTCGGGTCGTTACATGGTTGTATCAGATCTAAGTAACCATATCTTCCAATTTGACATCTTTACCAATTGATCTGAAGTACTTGAACATGATTTGGGTAAAAGGATTTTGAATTGAATTACAACTTTGGAACCTTTCACGCGAAAGTATCACCGAACCTTTATAAATTCTGCCCATGTTTCCTCTTTGGGGGAATTTTTTGATTTTTATTTTGGTGTGATTGAACCCCAGAGTGAGGCTGCCTATGTATCCTTTCAGAATCAAGTCAAATATAGTTCAAAGAAACACTTTTTTTTAAGTAGATGATTTTTTGGTTCCAAAGAGGGTGATTAAAGAAGAGTAACCGACTCAAAGGGTTTGCAAAGGGTTGATAGTATTTGGGGTAGCGAGAATGAAAGCCTTCGTCATCCCAATTGTAGAGTATTAAGACACGCAAAAGGGGTTAAACATAAAACCTTTTGACCGCGTCTGTATTGACAGTTGTTTCAGGGTCATTTTCTTCAATATATCCTAAGTACAATGCCCCTTTTGGCAGCAGTTTTCTTATAATGTATGGACCTTTCCAATTCGGAGCAAACTTTCCTTTTGCTTCCTCATGATATGGGAGACTACATCTTAAAACGAGTTTCCCCACTTCAAAGTTTCTAGGTTGCCCCTTCTTGTTGTAGGCACGGGGCATTCTTTGTTGATACAACTGCCCATGACAAACCATGGCTATCCTCTTTTCATCAATCATAGTTAACTGTTCCAGTTGGGTTTTGACCTATTCTTCATCCTCGATTCCAGCTTCAACAATGATTCGAAGAGAGAGAATTTTGACTTCTGCAGGTATTACAACTTCGGTGCCATAAACCAATAAGTAAACGTAGCCCCGACTGATGTATGCACAGTTGTGCGATATCCTATTAAGGCAAAAGGAAACTTTTTATGCCATTACCTAGAACATTAGATCATTTTCTTGAGGATCTTTTTGATGTTTTTATTTGCTACTTCAATAGCTCCATTGGCTTTGGGCCAGTAAGGGGTAGAGTTGCGATGCATAATTTTAAATTATTTGCATACCTCTCTCATCAAGTGACTTTTCATATTTGCAGCATTGTCGGTAATGATAGTCTTTGGAATACCAAAACAACAGATAATGTTAGAATGTATGAATTCCACCACTGCTTTCTTGGTGACGGCTTTGAAAGTGACCGCTTCAACCTATTTTGTGAAGTAATCAATGGAAACCAAGATGAATATGTGCCCATTTGAGGCTTTCGGCTCGATCGTCCCAATTACATCCATACCCCAGGCAACAAACGACCAAGGTGCTGACATATGATGCATTTCTGAAGGTGGTACATGAATCAGGTCACCGTGTATTCGACACTGATGGCACTTCCAGACAAAACTGAAGCAATCATTTTCCATATTCATCTAGTAATAACCTGCTTGCAGGATTTTCTTTGTGAGGACATACCCGTTCATGTGGGGGACACATACTCCTGAATGTACTTCGTTCATGATCTTTTCAGCTTCTTTAGCATCCACACACCTTAAAAGATTCAGATTTGGACTTCTCTTATACAACATTTCTCTACTTAAGAAGAAACTGATGGCAAGCCTTTTAATGGTTTTCTTTTGGCCTGCTCCGGGTATTATTTTGTTTTCAATAACCTTTTAATATCATGATAAAATGGTTGGACATCGGTTTCTACTTCAACCGCATTGCAATAACCATGTCTTTCTCGGATTTGGATCTCTTACGGGTCAATATGGACGTTGCACGAATACGACAGCATTGCAGCTAAGGTATCTAGGGCGTCAACTAACTCATTGTGGAATCTAGGAATATAACTGAATTCAACGGATTTGAACCATTTTATTAGATCCTCCACATGTTGTTTATATGGGATAATCTTGATATCTCGAGTTTCCCATTTTCCTTATGCTTGCCGAATGATCAAATCAGAGTCTCCCGTGATTAATAATTATTATACATCCATGTCAATCGTCATGCTCATGCCCATGATCCAAGCTTCATATTCAGCAGTGTTATTTGTACAGAAGAATCGAAAACGGGCTGTAGCTGGATAGTGCTGACCCGTGGGCGAAATCAAAATTTCCCCAATCCCAACACCCTTTGCATTTACAGCTCCATCAAAGATCCAAGACTTAATGTCTTCTGGGATTACCTCAACTGAGTTTACTTCCTCGTCTGGGAAATAAGTTCTTAAGGGTTGGTATTCATCATCAACCGGGTTCTCAGCCAAATGATAGGCCAGGGATTGGGCTTTCATCGTCGTGCGGGTGACATAGACAATGTCAAACTCAGTGAGCAGGATTTGCCATTTTGCTAGCCTTCCCGTGGGCATGGGTTTTTGGAATATGTACTTTAGAGGGTCCATTCTAGTTATGAGGTATGTGGTATAGGCCAACAAATAATGTCTAAGATTTTGAGCAACCCAGGTTAGGGCACAACAAGTTCTTTCCAGCAAAGTGTATTTCGCTTCATAACCAGTAAATTTCTTTCTTAGATAGTAGATGGCTTGATTTTTCTTCCCGACCGTATCATGTTTCCTAAGGACACAGCCAAAAGAATTCTCCAAGACTGTTAGATACAAGAACAACGGTCTTCCAGGCTCAGGCAGGACCAACACCGACGGATTCGACAGACATTCTTTGATTTTGTCAAACGCTTCTTGATAATCATCCGTCCATTAAATTTCCACGTCTTTCTTTAACAACTTAAATATGGGCTCACATGTGGTCGTAAGCTGTGCGATAATCCTGCTGATGTAATTCAACCTTCACAGCGAACTCGTGACCTCTTTCTTGGTTTTTGGAGGTGGCAGGTCTCGGATAGATTTAATCTTTGTTGGATCTAGATCAATAACCCTCCGACTGACTATGAATCCCAAGAGTTTCCCAAATGGAACCCAAAATGCACATTTAGCAGGGTTCAATTTCAAGTCATACTTGCATAGACGCTCAAAGAACTTTCTCAAATCTCGCACATGGCCTTCTTGTGTTCTGGATTTAATGATTACATCATCGACGTATACCTCGATCTCTTGGTGCTTCATGTCATGGAAGATGACATCATGGCTCTCATGTAAGTTGCCCCGGCATTTTTCAAACCGAATGGCATGACCCTATAACAGTAGGTTCCCATAGAGTGGTGAAGGTTGTATTTTCTGCATCTTCTTCATCCATCAGGACTTGGTGATACCTAGCATAACAATCCACAAAAGACTGTACTTCATGTTTGGCACAATTGTCGATAAGGATGTGGATGTTTGGTAACGGGAAGTTGTCCTTGGGACTCGCTTTGTTCAAATCCCTGTAGTCAACACATACTCGGATCTTTCCGTCCTTCTTTGGTACTGGGAATAAATTGTCCAACCATGAGGTGTATTGGACCACTCGGATCACACCGGCTTTTAATTGTTTGGCAACCACTTCTTTAATCTTATCGCTGATGTCCGTTTTGAATTTTCTTTGATTTTGTTGGACAGACAGACAACCGGGATAAGTTGGCAACTTGTGTACCACTAGATTGACATTTAGTCCTGGCATATCATCGTAGACCATGCAAACACTTATTTAAATTCAAACAAGAGTTGGATCAATGCATCTCTATTTTTTTCCTCGGCGTGAATGCTTATCATGGTCTCCCTTATCTCTTCTGAATTTCCCAAATTAACTGGCTTGGTTTCATTTAGGTTTGGCTTAGGCTTATTCTCAAATTGTTCCAATTCTCGATTTATTTCCCTAAAAGCCTCGTCTTCATCATATTCGAGCTCTTGATTCATCATTTCGTAGTTAGACAGCGTTTTAAGATCCGGGCATGAAGTCCGCAAGCATGTCATGTTATTTAAGTCCTCATTATTAGAACTGAAAAGAGGAAGATAATAAAAATAAAAAAATCATAAAGAATAATAGAAAAGGATTCATAGACGATGAAATATTCATTTCATTGAATTTGAAGATAGGAGTGTTTACATTGTAATTTGAAAGACAGCAAACTAAAAACATTCGAGTTACACCCTGAAATAACTCGGAATGTAGAAAAGATGGCAAGACTGAACTACCGGGCTTCCCGCCTGATGGGGAATAGAGTAGCCTTCCAATTTTGAAGTTTAGCATTGGGCCCCATGTCTTTCACCTCAGCAGTGCTCGAGCCTTTGCCCGATTGGACCATGTGTACCTCGTACAACCTTTTCCTCATTGCCTCACAGATGTCCTCAATTTCTTCAGTCGTGAAGTTCTATTCCTCTTCTTCTATCTACCTTGGCTTAACAAACGATCTGGTGAGGTGCGGGATTGGTTGAGGCAATACCCACCCATTTTTCTTACGTTTATCAGCCCATTTTTTGTCAGCATCAGTAGCCTGGAAACCTATGCCAAAGAATATCTTGTTGGCAGCCAAGGTGACGGGTTCTGTGACGCCCTGTAAGGATACCCCGAGCCCTTTCCCGAGCTTGTAACCATGCATTTTACTACAAACCATGATTGATGTGTTTGATAAACAGGGTTGAGGACATGGGGTTCCTTCTTCGCACTGGTTGGCCACCGCAATTTCAAAGGCTAGGTAGACGATGTGCTCACTTCCCTCTCTTGCTTCGAGACATAGGACTGATGGCTCCCTGTAGATTGACTTTTCATATTCTTCATGGACAACTATTTCTTGGTTCTCGTGTTCGAACTTGACCATTTGATGGAGAGTAGAGGGCACAACTCCCGTAGCATGGATCCATAATCTTCCTAGGAGAAAATTATAAGAAGTTTCCATGTCCAGAACTTGGAATATTAATTCAAATCTACGGGTCCAATGGTTAGGATTAAGTTAATATCCCCTATTATGTCCCTCTTAACACCGTCGAAAGTACGCACACAAACATTGTTTGGTCTGATCCTTTCAGTCCCAATTTCCATCCTTTGTAATGTTGATAGTGGGAAAATATCAACTCCAGATCCACTGTCCAGCATGACCCTTTTCACATAATATCCCTCACACTTGACAGTCAAGTGAAGGTCTTTGTTGTGAGCGTCTCCTTCGGGAGGCAAGTCATTTCGGCTGAAGGAGATTTGGTTGAACTCGAAAAACCTCTCTGCCATTCTTTCCAACTATTCAACCGTGGTCTCAATTGGAACATACGCCTCATTCAGCGTCTTTAGAAGCACCTTTTGGTGTTCGTTTGAGCTCATCAGTAGAGACAAAAGTGAAACCTGGGAGGGAGCCTTTCTAAGTTCATCAATTACAACATACATCGAGGTTTTCATCTTTCAGAAGAATTCCTCTGCTTCTTCAGCAGTAACAGGCTTTTTGAGGGGGAACCGCTTCTTCTTGGTTTTGTTCAATTCATCTAGGTTATGATACTTTCCATATTGGTTTGTTTCATTTACTTCCCCTCTAAATTCCTTTCCTTTATATGTAACCAACGTTTGGTTGTAGTTCCAAGATTGGCAGTAATGTCTCTTATGGGATTTTGTGGCACGCGGCTAATGATCAAAGGCTCATCCAGCCTAGGTGGAATGACTGGCCTTCGTGCCACGTAAGTCCCTTTTGGTACATACATTTTTGGCAGACTTGGGGTGGGTTTCCTTTGCTCTAACCTCTTGGGAGGGCTTAACATGAGTTGTCCCTTCCTGGGGTCTCTTGGACGTAGAGAATGGCTTCTTTGGCAGGAACTGCCCCTGTCTTTGCTTCCCCGAACTTTTCTTCATTTTGGGGAGTGGAATTCATCTTTTTCTCATCCCTGTCTTGTTTTGCTACCGTTTTAGGTTTCTTCTCTGAATCAGAAATGGCAATAATAGATTTTAATGCAGGATCGAATTCTTTATATTCACAAATCATCTCGGCCCGTTGTTGTGGGCCGGTAATGGGTTTGGTTACATTAGGGACTTCCTCTTCCCTTAAAATACCCTCTTCTGTTTGATCAGGTTCTCAACTGCTCTCTTAAGGGTCCAACAATCCTCAATGTCATGCCCTTCCACCCTAGAGTGATAAGCGCACCTGGTACCTAGCCTGTAGGATGGAGATTTTGGGTTTTGTATGTTCGGACGTACATGCTGCAACAGGCCCATTAGGACTAATTTTGGGAAGAGGCTGGAATACGACTCACCAATGGGTATGAAGTCAGTTTTTCTGGGTGGTTCACGGGGAGGGGTGTTATATTGGTAATTATTCTATGGTGGACAGGGATTATATGGGGCTTGGTGAGGAGGGTTGTTTATTGGAGGTGGAGCTCTGTCCTGATTGTAATGTTGTTGTGGTCGGGTGTATGGTTTGATGTTCATTACTGCATAAGGATAAGGGGCCATAGCATAGGCTGCATCCTGGTGAGGGTAATAGTTTTGTGGGGGCCTGGAAGGTGGACCAGAATAATCCCGGGGTCGCCGAGGGTTTCTTAAGCTCGAAGCCATCATGGCTCCCTCTTCTTTTTTCCTCCGGCTTGCTGAACCTCCCGAGCCCCTCTGAATGGCTTGGGAAGCAGGTCTTAAAGCTGATTGACTTAAGATATATCCTGTTTTAGTTCGTTTTCTACCATTTAATTTCTCCAATTTTGATGGCCTCCGCGAAAAATTTGCACATGGAAGACATCATATTTTTGAAATAATCGGCCTTTTGTGCCTGTAAGAAGACTCTGACCATCTCGGCCTCATCCATTGGGGTTTTTACCCTGGCCGCTGGTTCACGCCATTTGATAGCGTATTCCCGGAAGCTTTCCAATGATTTCTTTTTGAGGTTGGACAAAGAATTTCTGTCCGGAGCTATGTCCACATTGTATTGGAATTGCCTCACAAAATCCCGGGCCAGGTCATCCCATATGTTCCAATGGGAGATGTCTTGGTCTATATACCATTCAGAAGAAATTTCGGTGAGGCTCTCTCCGAAGTAGGCCATTAACAGCTCCTCTTTTCCACCAGCACCCCTCAGCTGGTTACAATATCACTTTAAGTAAGCAATCAGGTCTCCATGCCCGTCATATCTTTCAAACTTTGGCGTCTTAAAGACCACAGGTAAATGCACATGAGGGAACATGCACAAATCAGCATATGACACGCTCTTTTGGCCACTCAGGCCCTGCATATTCTTGAGGCTTTTCTCAATGCTTTTCATTTTTCGTGTTATTTCCTCTTGTTCAGGATTCCTCATGACTCTCTCCTGTTCTACGGGAGATTCAAATTATGGGGGCTGAGGATAGGAATTTGGGGTGACCCGAGCGGTATCCAATTGGAATTGGGGAGCTTAGAAAGTGAAGGTTTATGGTTCGAAGCCTTGTCGAGGCAGTGTTGGTTGTGCCATACTAGTGGTTGGTGGTGCTGTGAACACGGTAGATTGTATTCCTAAAGATGGTGCTTGGGGGCGAACCTCAAAAGGCATTCCAGTGAAGTTTGTTGTCATGGTAGGGTACCGAAATGGAAGGAACATGTTAGTTACTGGGATAAGGATATTGGTAGTTCCTCCCATCCTAGGGACTACATTAGACCATGCATCCCACATTTCCAGCATGCAGCATCTTAGCCTTCTATTCTCCTCAGCAGTTGATGACTCTGGCTGCGGGATAACCGATGCAAGGCTATCCTTGAGCTCAACGACAGGTAGATGACTCTCTGAGGCCATGGCGATACTTCTTTTAGATCTCGTGAAATAATGGTGAGAAGCCAGATTACCACCACAAAACCAACCACCTAAAAAAAGAACATGTTCTTGATAAAGCATACACAACAAACCTGTTTGTTCGATATGTTTAACACATAGGGAATCGCATATTGGGGAATGCAATGCACCTAAACAGTTAAACATTTTTCTAAGATGTTTTTTGACGGCTGTGTGTTTCATCCAAACTTTATTGTCTCCCGCTTTTCTTTCTTAATTACTTTCTTTTAGGGTTGTGATCGAATCCTATGTGGATTGCCTATGTATCACGGCGCTGCGTGAATCAGATTATTATGTAGTTCAGAGAATAGATATAAAGTAACAAAGTGCATTTTTAATTTCATTAATAAAGGATATCACTTTTTGGTTTTTCATTACAGGGAATTAAAGTACTGAAAACTATAAATGAAAAAACAATACAGACTCAAAACAAACGACAACACAACTTAAAACTCTAGAAAGCAGTAAAGTACAGACTCAAAAATCTGGATAATCAAAAATACATGAGAGCCTCTACTGGTCTTCTTGGATCTTGTGGGGAATTAGCTGGTCTTTTTGCAGGCCTTTGTGCAATGTCTTCTTGAAGACGGTCCAAGTCATCCATTACTTGGTGGACAAAGGTCATCATAGAAGCGAAAATCATGGACCTAGTCATGTATTCACACTCGTGACATTTCATCACGACATAGTCAGCTATCTCCTTAACCCTGGTTCTGATGACTCATTTCTCTTGGAGCAAACGCCCAATTTGCTGTGCCCGGGATTCCAACACTTGTACACTTGTGTTGTTTTGGTCTTGTAGTTGTTTCACGCTTTCATCTAATTGGAAAATTAGTGCGTAGAAGTGCTTTTTTTCTGTCTTAAATTCTTTGATTTGCTGGACCATTTCATTCCCAAGGGCAAACAACTTTTCTTTTAGAATTCTTATTTCTTTGCTATATTACTGTCTCAATGGTGGGCCTGTTCTTCTGCTCCCTTAGATAGTTTTGTTTGAGTATCTAGCAAATCATTTTCGGTCTTTATCAAGTCAACTGCATAGTCGTGGACCTTCATTATTAAGTTGTTGATGATCTTTTCATCTCTCTCGCTTCTTACAGGTGTTTCGGCGGCTATCCTCATATTCCGGAGTTGCGCTCGGAGCGCCTCGTTCTCTCGAGTTAGTTTTCTCTTTTCACCTTCAGCTACTCACGCCTGAAAATCATTGTCAAATTCGAGGTTTCTTAATTTTTTCTCCAAGGCATGGATAGTGGCTTGATATTTCTTTTCTTTTTCTCCCCAGGCCAACCGTTCTTGGATTTTGTCATCAAAATATTGAATATGAGGCCTCTTCGCCAGCCTTTACAGCTCAGGCTCTGGTTTCTCATTGATGCAATTCCTTTTTACGAACCATGCGGCATAGCCCGGATCTACTTCGCCTTTGGAAAGATCAGGTACTTGGGTATCCTCTTTCAAGTATCGGCACCCATTCCAGATTTGTTGAACTAAAGCTTCGAGAAGTGGGGCTTCGGGATGTAGCTCAATAACTTGGACACTCAAGTCTTCATCCTCAGGTACTACTTGATATCTTCCCAATTGCCTCAGGACCCTTTGGGGTTCATATGGTTGGACACTTATCAAGCCCATAAATAGCAAATAATTCTTTGTGGCTGACATATATATAACTTCCCTCACCGAGAGCCATCCTAGAGTTCACTCAATCTGATTTGCCTTAAAGTTCTCAAGAGGACGATCCAAGCTTCAACCCTTTTTGGGGAGTTGTAATCTTTCACTCTTTCTTCATATCTTTCAATGAAGTTTCTCTTGCTTGGACTGTAGTTCATAAATTTTGGATGATGGAGAAGATGTTCAATTAACCATATTTGTAACAGAATGTTGCAACCTTCGAAGAATGTCGCCTCCGACTTACACCGTGTCAATGCCCGATAGATATCCGACAATATTAGTGGAGCTAGTGTGTGATCTTCCTTGGCAGTTAAGACTTGTGTTATTCTCAACATACGTATATCAACTGTCCCTTTTTCATTTGGGAAGACCATGACACCCAGAAATTCCATAATGAAGGCAAAACGACGGTGAATTTTCCATGTATCTTTGCTTTGTTTGTTGTTCAGCCCTTTTTCATGCGTTTCAAACTCCTCTGGATGCCCATACCTGGAGTATAGGAAGTAGAACGAGCAGCAGCCCTCGTTCACACGGTTCTTCCTTATTTGCTTACTACTGTTCTTGATATCAAAGAAACGGCGCACTAACATAGGCCTCGGCAATATAAGTTGTTGATTTCTCAAACCCCGACCAAAACATGTATACCCCGCTATTTACTCCAAGGTGGGAGTGAGCTCAAAGTATGAGAAGCAGAAGACATTACGGATAGGATCCCAAAAGGTCACTAAAGCCTTGATTAGATCATTTTGTGGCTTAACTTTCATGATGTCGGGGAGAGCACCCAGATGTTCAACTACCCAGTCTTGACCCTCTTTGTCTAAATCATACCACCACATTTGGAGTTGTAGTGGAGCTTGATCGATGGCATTCAACGGTGGATTCTAGACGGTATTCATTCTGTACCTATGAGAAGGTAGGGTTAAGGTCGACTCTAATTTTTAAAGGCAAAACCAACACTCTTTTTGCAGTAGTGGCCCCTTCTTACTTTCGAATAAAGTTTTGAGGCCGAAGTAAGGCACTTTTTTGGGAAAAGTGATGATTTAGGGACAAACATGTCCGTTCTTAGCGAGAATAGCCCTTCGAAAATGTACAGTGTTCTAAGACTATTCCGGCAAGAACGGCGCAAGACTTAGCCGAAGCTGGGTCAGTTTTATCTTTTGACCAACAGACATACTTTATTACATTATTTGGTTGGAAGAATTGGGGTCGGCATCGATGAGGTTTTCCTACATATTTCACATCCGGTGAGAATCAGACCCGCGTAGTTCGGTCAGAAAAATATGATATTGACTCAATTCTCTTTCTTTTTTTTTCAAAACATTTTGGCAGAGTTTCGAGGCATTTCCAAATATAGGGATTTTAAAACCAAGGTAAATTTTCTATTCTACCTCACTCTTGGTTTTTCTGTTGTTTTTCTTTCCTTAGCCGGTCAACAAACAAGCCGAATCAAATGCATGCACACGTAGCAGGTAAGATGCATCATGCTGGTCTTTTTGTTTTGGGTAAACCTGTCCTAGACAGACCCAACCCCTATGTTGAGTCCCCTAAGTCAAATGCACGTGATGAAAATAAGCGTTCCTACTAGGGATCCGGCATGAGGCTTTGTTATTCTAGGTTTAAACCTGGGTATGTGTTGTAGACCTGGCTTACCCGAGCAGACAACTCGAGCCGAGGTGGGAGTGACGTACCAGGAGAACGAAAGTCTACCCGGCCTAGTGGATGATCCATCCTCATTCTATTTGTTATGACTTGTAATAGAAAGGCGGGCCACACGAATGTGTGCACCATATTTTAGAAGACTCAGAAAGGAAGCGTAAGAAGACAGTTTAATGCAATTCAACTAATATCAAAGTGGTAAATGAGCGACAATTAGCACATTAGGCCCACAAATACAGTAATATCAACAATCAATAAAGCCAAGTGAAAACCATATTAACAAGCTCGAATTTTTGAGCCCTGAACCAGAGATTCTGGGTTAGGTCCCCAGCAGAGTCGCTAGAGCTGTCACACCTCTTTTTTCCCAAAAGGGATGGATAGGGAGTTTTTCCAATTAAAGTGACATTATTCAAAATTGAATTATTTATTTTTAAGATTCGCCACTTGGAATAATTTATGGTGTCCCAAGTCACCGGTTTATTTAGAATCCCAAATCGAGGAAAATTTTTTGACTCTCTTAAAAGTCTGCACAACCAGAAGACCAGGTAAGAAATTCTGTTAACCCGGGAGAAGATGTTAGGCACTCCCGAATTCCGTGATTTTAGCACGGTCGCTTAGAAATTTGTACTTGGCTTAAATTGTTTAATAACTCATTTTAGGATCTATGTTTATATTACCTTTACCGCTTCTAATTACTCGATTATTCATATTTAAGAGGATTATCTTAAGACGAGTTACGCGTACATATACTCGTTTAGATTTGATGTTTCAAGAATCATGTCACACATACATGTACACAATTCACGACATTTAGTTTATTTAAGAAAATTTTAGTCAAAGTCGCGCGAACGTGTACCTTGAATTTATTTGAAAATTGGGGTCACGTCACACGAACATGTACATAATCACGATAATGATTTTAAAAATCCGCGCCTAAAGCATTTCTATGAGTCTTTGATTAAGGCCTTTTAATTACTAAGAATGTTTGACCATGGTCACGCGAACATGTACCTTGGTTTATTTTTGGCATCACAATTATGTCACGCGTGCGTGTACATAATTGTAATAATTAATTCAATTATGAGCACCTACAGTTGTGCTTATGTCTCTTAAGCTAAATACCCTATGTTGTGTGACTAGGTGTAAAGCTTCAATTGTAACGACCCGACCGGTCGTTTTGTGTTCTAGGACCCCGTGCCCCTAAATGAGAGTCCCCATAGTTTCTTTTACTTATTTATGACTTGCGGGGACGGGTGGTTCGAGGTATGGAGGATTTTGGAGTAGTATAGGAACACTTAGTACCTTATGGTTGGCATTAAAGGCCAAGTTTTACTTCAGTCAACATTATCGTGATTATGTACATGTTCGTGTGACGTGATCCCGAGTTTCAAATAAATTCAAGGTACGCGTTCGCGCGACTTTGACTAAATTTTTCTTAAATAAACTAAATGTCGTGAATTGTGCACATGTACGTGTGACATGATTCTTGACACATCAAAACTAAACGAGTATACGGACGCGTAACTCGTCTTAAGATAATCCTCTTAAATATGAACAATCGAGTAATTAGAAGCAGTAAAGGTAATATAAACATAGATCCTAAAATGAGTAATTAAACAATTTAAGCCAAGTACAAAGCGACCGTGATAAAATCAGTAAATTTGGGAGTGCCTAACACCTTCTCCCGGGTTAACAGAATTCCTTACCTGGTCTTCTGGTTGCGCAGACTTTTAAGAGAGTCAAAAAAAATTTCTCGATTTGGGATTCTAAATAAACCGGTGACTTGGGACACCATAAATTATTCCAAGAGGCGACTCTTAAAAATAAATAATTCCATTTCGAATAATGTTACTTTAATTGGAAAAACACCTTATCCCATCCCTTTTGGGAAAAAAGAGGTGTGACAGCTCTGGCGACTTTGCTGGGGACCTAACCCAGAATCTCTGGTTCAGGGTTCAAGAATTCAAGCTTGTTGATATGATTTTTACTTGGCTTTATTGATTGTTGATATTACTGTATTTGTGGGCCTAATGTGCTAATTGCCGCTCATTTACCGCTTTGATATTAGTTGAACTACATTAAACTATCTTCTTACGCTTCTTTTTGAGTCTTCTAAAATATGGTGCACACGTTCGCGTGGCCCGCCTTTCTGTTACAAGTCATACCAAATAGAATGAGGATGGGTCAGCCACTAGGCCGGGTAGACTTTCGTGCTCTTGGTACGTCACTCCCACCTCGGCTCGAGTTGTCCGCTCGGGTAAGCCAGGTCTACAACACATCCCCAGGTTTAAACCTAGAATAACAAAGCCTCATGTCAGATCCCTAGTCGGAACTCTTATTTGCATCACGTGCATTTGACTTAGGGGACTCAACACAGGGGTTGGGTCCGTCTAGGACAGGTGTACCCAAAACAAAAAGACCGTCATGATGCATCTTACCTGCTACGTGTGCATGCATTTGCTTCAGCTTGTTTGTTGACCGGCTAAGGAAAGAAAAACAATAGAAAAACCAAGAGTGAGGTAGAATAGAAAATATACCCTGGTTTTAAAATCCCTATATTGGGAAATTCCTCGAAACTCTACCAAAAGTTTTTGAAAAAAAAAAAGAAAGAGAATTGAGTCAATATCATGTTTTTCTTACCAAACTATGCGGGTCTGATTCTCAACGGATGTAGGATATGTAGGAAAACCTTGTAATAAAGTGTGTCTGTTGGTCAAAAGATAAAGTCGACCCAACTTCGGCTAAGTCTTGCGTCGTTCTTGCCGGAATAGCCTTAGCACACCGTACATTGTCGAAGGGCTATTCTCGCTAAGAACGGACATGCATGTCCCTAAATCATCACTTTTCCCAAAAAAAGTGCCTTACTTCGGCCTGAAAACTTTATTCTAAAGTAAGAAGGGGCCACTATTCCCAGAATAATACCGATGCATCTCTACCGCATACTGAAATAGTACCTGTGATCACGGCATCTGAGGCCACTGCATCTGATCTGGCTGGAATAGCATAGAATATGGCTGGAGCACCTGGTGACTGACCTCCACCGGAATAGACAGGAGCTGACTGGGCTCCCCCTACCTGGCCTCCACCTCTAGGACGACCCTTACCAGCCTGCCCTCCACCTCTGGGTGGCCGAACCGCTGGTGCTGACCTCATAGGCTGGTGACCCCGCTGCACTGCCCCAAAGCCTGGGACAATGCCTCTTCATGTGACCTGGATCCTCACGCTCATAATAACCTCCCGGCACCATGGCCTGCTGCCTTGAAGAAGAACCCTGAATAGCGGGAGGACGGTAGGAACTATCTGGCATAGCACTGAAATAAAGACTGGTAGACACTTGATGACTAGAATACCCACCGGAGGAACCCTGAATAGCTGGCGGGCGGTAAGAACTCCCCGGCATGGCGCTAAAATAAGGCCTCGCTGGGACACCTCGTGGAGGTGGTGGTGCTACTGAATATGGGGGCCTACTGGGCTGGCCCCTGCCAAACTGACCTCTGCCCCTAGCTGGAGCACCTCTGAAATCCCCAGAAAATCTAGCCCTCTTATCCTGCTGACCCTGCTCTCTGCTTCTCGATCGATAACCCTCGATAATTCGAGCAATCTCTACCACAAGCTGATAAGGAGTCCCCATCTCCACCTCTCGGGCCATGTTGGCCTTAATACCTGGATGCAACCCAGCTACAAATCTCCGCACTCTCTTTGCGATAGTAAGAAGTATCATGAGTGCGTGACGAGACAACTCAGAAAACCTAGTCTCGTAGTCGGTCAATGACATCTGACCCTGCTCCAGCTGCTCAAACTGATACCGCAACTCTTCCCTCTCAGAAGGTGGAATATATTTGTCCAGGAATAACTGAGTGAACTACTCCCAAGTGATGGGAGGGGAATCTACCGGTCTGCCAAGAATATAGGACTGCCACAATCTACGGGCCCTGCCCTCTAGCTGAAAAGTAATGAAGTCAACTCCATGAGACTCCAGTATCCTCATGTTGTGCAGTCTGTCCCTGCACCTATCAATAAAGTCCCGTGCGTCCTCATGATTCTCACCTCCATAGACCGGAGGGTGCAATCTGGTCCATCTGTCTAATAACTTCTGTGGATCACCGTCCGCAGCTGGTCTGGGCTCAGGTGTTGCTGCTACTACTGGATGAACCCCGCCCACGGGCAGTATACCCGGGGTCTGATATACTGTTGCTGCATGTCCGACGGCCTTTGCAGTAGGGGTCTGTGCTCCCCCTCCCGCCTGAGATGTGGCCGGATCTGCTGGAAATAAACTAGCCTGAGTCATGGTGTCCATGAACCGCATCATACGGCCCATGACCTCCTGAAATCCTGGCGTTGTCGTAAAATCCAAAGGGGCGGGATCTGTTGCGGGCACCTCGCCCTGATCCTCAGCGATGGGATCCTCTACTGGATCCGCTGGAGGTGCGACTGGTACAATCCTGGGATGCCCTCATCCCCTACCTCGGGCCGGTGCCCTCCCCCGGCCTTTGATGACGGGGGCAGCGGCCCCTCCCGGGTTCGGAACATCATCTGCTCGCGTCCTCACCATCTGTGAGAGAATAGAAGAGTGAGATTTTAGTATACCATCAACTGCACGATAGAAGGTGAATAAAGAGAGATTTCCTAACACCCTATAGCCTCCCGAAGATAAATACAGACGTCTCTGTACCGATCTGCAAGACTCTATTGGGTTTTCCCCTAACTTGTGAGACCTACGTGAACCTAGAGATCTGATACCATGTTGTCACGACCCAAATCCTAACTCAGGTCGCGATGGCACCCAACACCGCCGTCAGGCAAGCCAACCATTATTTACTAGTGATTTCAGGTAGTTTACCAAAAAAAAATTTCAACACTTGCTTAACTTAGTTTTGCGACATTAAGTAGAAATGGATAACTTAGGCAAATGTTTATGCAAAATAAATCATCATGAAGTCATAATTAACGATTACATCCCAAAATAAAGTCTACTAGCGTGTGAGTGCCAGGAACTAGTGTCACAAGTCTACATGCATCTAGCAGAATAATATCAAAAGAATGAAAGTCTGTCCTACTGTCTGAGTAAGTATAGTTAGAAATAACAAAAGAATAGCTCCAAAGTGCTGCTGGAAATCGCCAAGAAGAGCAGCTCACCATGAAGCCTCGACCAATAAGACTCAGGGACGAGCTCCGGATTGGAACCCAGATGCACCTACCTCAGAACCTGTACAATTAAATACAGAACGTAGCATGAGTACATAAACAATATGTACCCAGTAAGTATCCCGCCTAATCTCGAAGAAGTAGTGATGAGAGGTCGACTTGACACTTACTAGGGTCCAAACAGTGTATTTAGGTGATAATTTAAAAGAGGACAACAAGTAAGCATGTATAGTAAGAAAATAAATATCGAATCGTAAAAAAATCTAAATATGTTGTGAAGCATCAATTTAAAAGTTTTCAGTTCGACCCTCCAGGATAATTCACAAATCAACAGTCATAAACAATATCAGGCAAATCACATGCGCATGGTGGAATAAGGACATCCGGCCTAGGGCAACAGAATAGTAATAAATGTGCACTGGCGAAGGGTCAAACGACGCGAACCATAGATGCATCTATCAACCTGTTTTGGCGTACGGCCCGCTCCCATGAGAGTAGGGGAAAGAATCACTCCGCTCGCGGGATATAAATTGCGAAGAGGTCGCATGCAAACACAACATCTTTCTTTCAATTATTTTCAAATAACAATTTCATTTAAAACATCAAATTCTCGGTTTTCTTAAAAACAAAGTTGCATACAATGAAGTTACAAAGCATATAACTCAAGTTAATGGAATTCACATGGCATGGTGTGGGCCTAACTATCCGGACATAAAAATAATAGTCACTACACACGGGATGTCGCCACCTCGCACGTACGTAGTCCCCCACAACACTAACACATAATCATTTAATTCACCTATGGAGAAAATTCCCTCTTACAAGGTTAGAAAGGAGACTTACCTCGCATCAAGTCTGCTTCCCGGGTCAAGAATGCACCCGAAACTCCAAATTTGTCGCCCAAGGGCTCGAAACTAGTCAAATATTGCATAAATAAATCAATCTATACTCAAAAGTATGAAATTTCCCTATTTAAATGATTATTTCAACCTAAATTGCAAAATCCCAAAATACGCCCCCGGGCCCACATGCTCGTATTCCGGAACTATTTGAAGGAAACTATCACCCATGGCCTAAGGATCAATATTATACAGTTTTTGTTTGATTCCTCAACAAATTTCTTGGTAATTTCCCATTTTTGTCAAAAACCTAGGTTTTTACTCTAACCCATGGTTTCAACTAATTGTAGTGTTAATCTATCTAACAATTCAAGTAATAAGCTAAATTCATAGTAGGAATTACTTACCTCACAGTAGCTAGGTCGAAAACCCTCCTTGCATGCTCTCAAAATCGCCCAAGAATGAAGAAAAAGTGTATAAAAATGGCTAAGTCCGTGTTTAAAAGGAAGCGCACTGCCTAAAGGCTTTTCGCACCTGCGTCTCGAGGACCGCACCTGCAGTCTCGCATCTACAAGGAAATTCTCGCACCTGCGAATAATGGGAAGAGGGCCAGGTTTCGCACCTGTGGAGCGAAGTCCGCACCTGCGGGTCCGCTTCTGTGGAAAGGGGTCCGCACCTGCGGGTCCGCTTCTGTGGAAAGGGGTCCGCACCTGCGGAAATTGGCAACTCCCTCAGGAGTTTCACCTGCGAGTTGACCTCCGCAGGTGCGGTCGCACCAGACCTGGTGCACCAGCAGTCATTTTAGGCTGGTTTTTTCCTCGCTCGATGCCCGAAGGGCATCTGGGCCCACCCGAGACCCCGTCCAAATATACTAGCAAGTCCTGAATCATAATACATACTCGATCGAGCCTTCGGAGTGCCTAAAACAGCGTTAGATCTAAAAATCATACCTCAAAACCTAGTGGATCAAACTTAAGAACTTCAAGTTTCTGAATTCGCTTTCAATATGCCGAACAATACCTATACTACTCGGAATGACACCAAATTTTGCGAGAAAGTCATAAATGACATGAAGAAACTATTCCCGGTCTCGGAATTCCGTTCGGACCTCGATAAAACAAAAACACGTTCTAAACCTCAATTTGAACTTCAGGACATTGTTATTTCACTATTTGGCGCCGAAACGCTCTCGGGTCATCCAAAACTCGTTCCGAGCACACGCCCAAGTCCAAAATCATCATACGAACCTACTGGAGTCTTCGAATCTCGATTTCAAGGTCGATTACTGAAAATGTTGACTGAAGTCAAACTTGGCCTTAAGGCCAACCTTAAGGAACTAAGTGTTCCTATACTACTCCAAACCTCGAACCACCCATCCCCGCAAGTCATAAATCAGTAAAAGCAACTACGGGGAGTCTCATTTAGGGGCACCGAGTCCTAGAACACAAAACGACCGGTCGAGTCGTTACAATTGAAGCTTTACACCTAGTCACACGACATAGAGTATTTAGCTTAAGAGACATAAGCACAACTTTAGGTGCTCATAATCGAATTAATTATTACAATTATGTACATGCACGCGTGACATAATTGTGATGCCAAAAATAAACCAAGGTACATGTTCGCGTGACCATGGTCAAACATTCTTAGTAATTAAAATGCCTTAATCAAACACTCGTAGAAATGCTTTAGGCGCGGATTTTTAAAATCACTATCGTGATTATGTAGATGTTTGTGTGACGTGATCATGAATTTCAAACAAATTCAAGGTACGCGTTCACGCGACTTTGACTAAATTTTTCTTAAATAAACTAAATGTTGTGAATTGTGTACATGTATGTGTGACATGATTCTTGACACATCAAAACTAAACGAGCATACGTACGCGTAACTCATCTTAAGATAATCCTCTTAAATATGAATAATCGAGTAATTAGAAACGGTAAAGGTAATATAAATATAGATCCTAAAATAAGTAATTAAACAATTTAATCACGAAATTCGGGAGT
This sequence comes from Nicotiana paniculata, assembly GCA_005239505.1. Taxonomy (NCBI): domain Eukaryota; kingdom Viridiplantae; phylum Streptophyta; class Magnoliopsida; order Solanales; family Solanaceae; genus Nicotiana; species Nicotiana paniculata. The sequence continues at coordinate 32,705 of ML343239.1, forward strand.
GCCTAACACCTTCTCCCGGATTAACAGAATTCCTTACCTGGTCTTCTGGTTGCGCAGACTTTTAAGAGAGTCAAAAAAATTTCCTCGATTTGGGATTCTAAATAAACCGGTGACTTGGGACACCATAAATTATTCCAAGTGGTGACTCTTAAAAATAAATTATTCCATTTTGAATAATGTCACTTTAATTGGAAAAACTCCCTATCCCATCCCTTTTTGGGAAAAAGAGGTGTGACAGCTCTTGCGACTCTACTGGAGACCTTACCCAGAATCTCTTATTCAGGGTTCAAGAATTCGAGCTTGTTAATATGATTTTTACTTGGCTTTATTGATTGTTGATATTACTGTATTTGTGGGCCTAATATGTTAATTGCCGCTCATTTACCGCTTTGATATTAGTTGAACTGCATTAAACTGTCTTCTTACGCTTCCTTTCTGAGTCTTCTAAAATACAGTGCACACGTTCGCGTGGCCCACCTTTCTGTTACAAGTCATACCAAATAGAATGAGGATGGATCAGCCACTAGGCCGGGTAGACTTTCGTGCTCCTGGTACGTCACTCCCACCTCGGCTCGAGTTGTCCGCTCGGGTAATCCAGGTCTACAACACATCCCCAGGTTTAAACCTAGAATAACAAAGTCTCATGCCGGATCCCTAGTAGGAATGATTATTTGCATCACGTGCATTTTACTTAGGTGACTCAACATAGGGGTTGGGTCCGTCTAGGACAGGTGTACCCAACATAAAAAGACCATCATGATGCATCTTACCTTCTACGTGTGCATGCATTTGCTTCGGCTTGTTTGTTGACCGGCTAAGGAAAGAAAAACAACAGAAAAACCAAGAGTGAGGTAGAATAGAAAATTTACCCTGGTTTTAAAATCCCTATATTTGGAAATGCCTCGAAACTCTGCCAAAATTTTTTGAAAGAAAAAGAAAGAGAATTGAGTCAATATCATATTTTTCTTACCGAACTACGCGGATCTGTTTCTCACCGGATGTGAGATATGTAGGGAAACCTCATCGGTGCCGACCCCAATTCTTCCAACCAAATAATGTAATAAAGTATTTTTGTTGTTCAAAAGATAAAACTGACCCAGCTTCGGCTAAGTCTTGCGCTGTTCTCGCCGGAATAGCCTTAGAACACTGTACATTGTCGAAGGGCTATTCTCGCTAAGAATGGACATGTTTGTCCCTAAATCATCGCTTTTCCCATAAAATTGCCTTACTTCGGCCTCAAAACTTTATTCGAAAGTAACAAGGGGCCACTACTACAATATGACCGTTTTGGACTAGGATTGGAATTTTGGGTAAACGACCTCAGAATCAGGATTTGAGGGTCCCTGCATCTTTGTATGATGATTTCGGACTTGGGCGTATGTCCGGATCGGGTTTTGGATAACCCGGGAGCATTTCGGTATATATTGTGGAAGTCAACATTTTTGAAGGAATTTCCTAAGTTTGGCTTGAAGTGCATTTCAGTGATATTGATGTTCGTTTGGGATTCCGAGTCTGGGAATAGCTTCGTATGGTGATTCTGGAGTTGGGAGCGCGATTGGAAGTGAATCCGGATGTCTGCAGGTCATTTTGAAGTCATTTGGCTAAAGATAGAAATTCGAAGGTTTTTGAGAAATCCGACCGGAAGTGGGAATTTTGATATCGGGGTTGGAATGCGATTCCGGAAGTTGGAGCAGGTCTGTAATGTAAAATATGACTTGTGTCCAAAATTTGGGGTCAATCGGACGTGATTGGATGGGTTTTGGCATCGGATGTCGAAGTTGGCAATTCTAAGTTCATAAAGTTGGGATTTCGGTGCGATTCGTTGTTTGATGTGATTCGAGGCCTCGAGCAAGTACGCACTATGTTTTGGAACAGGTTGGTATAATTGGACGAGTCCCGGGGGCCTTGGGTGGATTCCGGGTGGTTAACGGATCAATATTTGAAGTTAGGAGAGGAGCTGGAATTGTTGTCATCTGGTGTGACCGCACCAGCAAGGATTTGGCCAGAGGTGCGGAGCCACAGTTGTGGCTATGGTTCCACAGGTGCGAAGAAGTGGTGGTCTGGATGGGAGCGCGGGTGAGATGATATTTCCGCATCTGCGAAGTCGCAGATCCGGGCTATGGGGCGCAGGTGCGAAGTTGGCTTGAGCTGAGGAAAACTGCAGGTGCGGAGGTTTTGTCGCACCTGCGGAATCGCAGGTGCGAGAGTTGGTTCGCAGGTGCGAAAAATGGCCAGGGCAGAATGCTTTAAACCCGAGATTGTTGGTCATTTCCTTCAATTTTTCTTTTGGTTTGGACGATTTAGAGGAGCTTCAAGAGAAGGTTTTCGTCAAGGATCACAAGGTAAGTAATTCCTTCATGTTTCTAAGTTAAATACAAGGTTATTTCATGGAATTATACATGAAAATTTTGGAAAAATTTGGAAAATATTGAAGAAAACCTAGAAATGTTATTTTGGATTTCTACCACGAATTTGAGCATGGAATTTAGAGTAAATTGTATATTTGAGTTATGGGTAGAATATGTGTTCGAGAAATTTCGGATTCCGGGCACGTGGGCCCGAGGGCATTTTGGTTAATTCACCGAGCGGAGTTGGAAAGTATATAATTTGAATTTGTTGCAAGTATTAGGATGAATTTTCATTGCTTTGCTGTTATTTGGTAGTTTGGGGCGTTGTGCATCCATTGGAGTCGTCGGAAGGGCTTGGAAGCCGGTTATGGGACTTCGGAGCGAGGTAAGTCTCCTTTCTAACTTTGTGAGGGGGAATTGTCCCCCTAGGTGAACTAATTAAGTATGTACTACTATCTGCGGGGGCTACGTACGCACGAGGTGACGGGAGTCCGTGCGTAGCTACTATGATGCCATGTTCGGGTAGTGTAGGATCCATTAGCATGCCTTACCTGTTGTACCCGTGATCCTGCCTGTATTATTGGAGTGCTAATATAATCAAAATCGTAATTTAATATCTAAAGAAGACTAGAGTTCATTTTATTAATCAGCTAGAAAGAGAATTTATTTCCTCCGTGGATAATTGTATACCTGATAAGGTGATATTATTGAATACTATTAAAATTGGCAAATGAAATTCGAGAAAGGATTTAAATACTATTTTTTGTGGTTTTTAAGAGAGAAATCTGTCATTTACTTGAGTACTTGTTTTCCCGACGTATTCGGGGTGGAATGTTAATTGTGCATGACTGCATGTGACCGCTTCGCAATATACATTCCGCGAGCCGAGTGTTATTTCCCCCACTCTCATGGGAGCGGGCCATACGCCACGACGGATTTAAAAATGCACTTATGGTTCGGGCAGTTCGACCCTCGGCAGTGCACAGAGATGATCATTATGATGGCTCAGGCTGGTTGTCTCTATCCCATATGCGCATGCTAAGTTGTTAAATGTTTTTCATGAATTTTTAAGTGATAAGATTTTTGGGGAAAAATAAAGAAGTAATTGTTTATTTAAGATATTTGGGGGAAAATGAGGAAGTGGTAACTGTTTGTTTACTTCCAGTATTTACTTGGATTTCAGTGCCTTATATATTTGCTACTTTACTACCTTTACATGCCTACCGTGTTCATCATATATTGTTAAGTTAATCTGCTGGACCTTAGTGAGTGTCTAATTCGACCTCTCGTCACTACCTCTCTGAGGTTAGGCGGGAGACTTACTGAGTACACGTTGTTTTTGTACTCATACTACACTTGTTGTGCATTTTTATTGCATAGGTACTTTTATAGTGGCATGGCTGGTTTGGAGACTTAGGCGAGCTGCACCATCTGGAGGCGATCCGCAGTTGACAGAGTCTCCCTTGTACTGTACTTATTTTCGTTTTTAAACTCCTTGTCCAATTTTTATTTCGGACAAGCTTTGTGATGATTGTATAAATTTTTCTAGAAATTGCTCATGTACTTGTGACACCGGGTTCTGGGATGTGTTGGGATATATTTTGCTGAAATGGAATATTTAAACCCTTGTATTTACCTAACAGATTTTTATTTAGTTACTATTTAATAAAGTGAAAGGTAATGATTTTCATAAATGTTAAAACAGGAATTTATTTCAACTAATTAATGATTGGCTTGTCTGACGGTGGTGTCCGACGCCATCATGACCTTATTAGATTTTGGGTCGTGACATTATGCATATATATGAGCTATTATTGCAAAATATACAAATTTAGCCTAAGGATGCAAATATAATTATGATAAATACATCAAATAAATTTAAAACTTAATATGGGTATAAATGATGAAAATTAAATGGTAAATCATCATAAAAATTATTTGAAATGCAATTAATAATTGTTTATATAATAAAATGCAGGAATAAATTGATTAAACCCTTTAAAAATTCTGAAAAATACTTGATGGTGTTCATGCACTATTTAGAAGGTATATATGTATATTTAAAAATATATGAGGGAAAAATTGGGTATCAACAGCTGCCCCTCTTTACCCGGGAAGGATGAAAGAGTTGTCGGGTAAAGACATGATGACCAATTTTGACCGAATATGGTGATTTGAAAGATATAGGCCATACTCTGGTTTCTGAGATGCCTACATATCACTGGTTTTACAGGAATCAGATCTTGTGTAGTTCTGGATTCAACGGTGGAGTAACCCGATGGAGTATTTGCAATAACATGCAAGATATTCCAAATACGGTTTGGGGTTCGAAATGGTTATGGGTAAATGAGACTAGGTAACGGATGATGAACGGTTATGTTTGAAATAATTTGAAGGATGTGGATGGAAACCGGAGCGGGATTGCTCTTGTTAGGATAACGGTTACTTTTCGTACCACCTGCAAATTTATATAAATGCACTACAAGCACATAGGTATAAATTATTGCGTAAATTTAGACATGATGCAAATTCCCTTCGGACCATAAAGACTGTCTTTTGGATGGTGAGGATGACGTCCTTAGACCATGATGTCCGGGGCCATGAATTATATTGTAAGGGTTCGCAGGCCATGAAATGATGTTCTCGGGCCATGAAGATGGTGCCTCCAAACCATGATGCCTTTGAATAATGATGTGCAAGATTGGAGACCTCAGGCCATGGCATGATGTCTTCCGGCTATGAGGATGATGCCTTCATAGTATGACGCCTTCGGACAAGTTGGCTATATTTCATCCCATGAGGTGCAGATATATGATGCTAAAGGCAATCAATAAGACAAAGCTTAGTCTTGTGTAGAGTTGAGGGAAGAGCTTAGCCCTGAGAGAAGAGAATAATGCAAGGCTTAGTATAGATCAATATCTGTGTTTATGCAAAGAGAGACAGTGCTTAGTCTCGTGCAAGATTCGGGACAGTGCTTAGTCCCATGCTAGGAGAAGGCAATGCTTAGCCTTATGCAGGACTTGAGACAGAGCTTAGTCTCATGCAAGGGGAAGGCAATGCTTAGCCTTATGCAGATGTGGAGGCAGGTCTTAGCCTCATGCGGGAATTGAGACAGAGCTTAGTCTCATGCAAAGAGAAGGCAATGCTTAGCCTTATGCAAATGGGGACGCAGGGCTTAGCCTCATACAAGGATTGAGATAGGGCTAAGTCTCATGCAAAAAGAAGGAAATGTTAGCCTTATGCAAATAGGGAGGCAGGGCTTAGACTCATGCATGAATTGATATAGGGCTTAGTCTCATGCAAGGATTGAGACGGGGCTTAGTCTCATGCAAAGAGAAGGCAATGCTTAGCCTTATGCAGATAGGGAGGCAGGGCTTAGCCTCATGCAAGAATTGAGACAGGTCTTAGGCTCATGCAAGGATTGAGACAGAGCTTAGTCTCATACAAAGAGAAGGTTGTGCTTATCATTATGCAAATAGGGAAGCATGGCTTTGCCTTATGCAAAGAGAAGGCAGTGCTTAGACTTATGCAAATAGGGAAGCAGGGCTTAGCCTCATGCAAGGATTGAGATAGGGCTTAGTCTCATACAAAGCGAACGCAGTGCTTAGCCTTATTCAAATGTAAGAGTAAAAGTGAAGTATTCTTAGCTGGCAACATGTTTTGTGTATAGCAGTTGTGTTGTTGAGACGATGCCTATGATGATGACATTTTCCTGCATCCAAAGAAAATTCTTGAGTTTTATAGGGGAGGTTGGTTCGTGTCTTTGTCTGCTTGATCTGCTCCACTCTGGCCGAGGATCCTGTTCAAGTCCTCATGGGTAGCATTTGGCTAAAAGTAAAGTTTCTTTTCAAAAACATGCGTGTAGAGTTTTCAAAGACATAGTAATATGCAATTTAGAAATCAGTTAAATGAACCAGTAACTGTGACATTATTAGAGACATTGCGACTTCCTTTGCCACAGAATTTTGAGGATTGCCCCAGTTAATTAAGTGACCTTCTGGCTATTTTGTACTTCGTTGTTGGCTGAACTTGCTTCGGAATTCTGAGGCTCCTCCTCAAAATTCTGCCCTAGTTTCTGTTTGTGGTAAAAATGGAAATTTTATTGAATTGTTACCGAACCCACAGGGTTGCCTACGTATCCCCTCTTAAACGGGAATCAGGTCAAGCGTAGTTCAATCTTATGGTGTAATGAAAGCTGTCTTTTCTGCGTCTTCTTCGTCCATCCAGATTTGATGATAACCCGCGAAACAATCCACAAAGCATTGGAGTTCATGCTTGGCGCAATTGTCGATCAGAATGTGTATATTTGGTAGTGGGAAATCATCCTTGGGACTTGCTCAGTTTAGATCCCGATAGTCGACACACACCCTGACTTTTCCATCTTTCTTTGGAACCGGTACAATGTTAGCTAACCAGGTTGGGTACTCAACTACCCTGAGGACTTTGGCTTTGATCTGCTTGATGACTTCCTCCTAGATTTTCAGGCTCATTTTTGGTTTAAACTTTCTGAGATTCTGCTTCACTGGCAGACACATTGGATTTGTAGGTAACTTGTGAGCTACTATGGATGTGCTCAATTGTGATGACCCAAAAGGGTCATCTTATGAATTAAGACACTATTATGGGCTCATTAACCTTAAAAAGATAAATTTTTGTTACCTCGATTTGCATGCGCAGTCCGAGCATGAAATTAGAAAGCTTTTATGTGAAAATATGAGAAATAATAATTTTGGAATTTAAAATTTAGTTTTAGTTGACTTCGGTCAATATTTTGAGAAAACGGACCCGGATCTGTGTTCTGACAATCCCGAGAGGTCCACAGTAAAATATGGGACTTGGGTGTATGCCCGGAACTGAATTCCGAGGTCCCTAGCCTTAGAAATCAATCTTTGAAGAAAATTGTTTTGCTGGATTATTAAGGAAATAAAGAAATGAACTAATGTGTGAAATCATTGGTATCGGGCCCGTCTTTTGGTTCCGCATCCCGGTACAAGTTTGTTATGATATTTAAGTCCTACCTGTGAAATTTGGTGAGAATCGGAGTTGATTTGACGGAATTCGGACGTTCGGTTGAGAAATTGTGAAATTGAAGTGTTCTTGAGGAAAATCATGAGTTTGAGGTTAAATTCGTAGTTTTTGATGTTATTTTGATAATTTAATCGCACGAGCAAGTCCGCGTGATGTTTGTAGACTTGCGTGCATGTTTGGTTTGGAGCCCCGAGGGCTCGGGGTAGTTTCGGGTAGGCTACGGAGTGATTAGAACTTAGAAATCTCAGGTGTGCATCTGGTGTCTGTCACCAGGTCTCTGATCTCGCAATTGCAAGATCAGGATTCGCAATTGCGAAGTCAACTAACCTAATAAATGCGAAATTTTTTTCTCAAAAGCGAAGTCCTTCAGATGTCGCAAATGCGACATATATGTCGCAAATGTGAAGGCAACAGGATTTCAAAGGGTTCGCAATTGCGAACTCCTGATCGCAATTACGATAACTGCAGTCTGTTAAGTGAGATTTTAGACGGGATTTTCACCCATTTTAAATTCTCTCAAACCCTAAACCTCCATAGGCGATTTTTCAAAGACCCAAACTTCTCCAAATCATTGGTAAGTGATCTCTAACTAATTCCTTTCAATCCTTAACAACTTTTAACAAGATTTCAACCTAGAATCTAGAGTTTCATGGTAAAAAGTGGATTTTTCGGTAGCACTTAGGAATTTCGAAATTTGGGAATTTAGACCTCAAATTGAGGTTGGATTCCAAAATCAATTGTATATCCTTACTCGAGGGAGAATGGGTAAACGGGTTTTGGTCCGAACCTCGAGTTTAGACCAAGCGGGCCCGGGGTCGACCTTTGTCATTTGATAGGAAAACATAGGAAAACTATAGTTTTTCATTAAAGTTAATTACTTTAGCAATAATTGATGATATTGAACCAATTATGATTAGATTCGAGCGGGTTAGAGGCAAAATCTAAAGGAAAAGTTGTGATTGAGCAGTGAGTGGCCTGCGGAATTGAGGTAAGTGTTTGGTTTAACCTTGACTTGAGGGAATAGGAATCCCCAACTTAAATGCTATGTGAAATTTCATGTGTGTGGTGTATAGGTGAGGTGACGAGTATCTATGCACCACCAAATTATATGTTTAACGTGATCCCTTCCCCGGTTTCAATTCATTATATTATTGTTTTGATTGTCTTCATGATGTTGATGCCTCCATTTCTACTTGTTTACGTCAACTTGTTGTTAAGTATTGCTTCAAGTATTTTGGAAGTGTTAGTTGTTACCTTGGCTTCATTGTGGTATATGAAAGGTTGAGCTGGTTGATAGTGTTTTACAATATATATATTCTGGTTGGTTTCATTGTGAAATGATAATTGATGAAGTTTATGAATAGTACAGCTTTCTTTTTACCACTGTTGAGACATAAATATTGTAAAAGGATTTGACCTAAATTGTGAAATCTTTGTTTTTAAATAAAGAGATGTGATTGTCTGGTGGGAGCGGGTTGCACGCTGCAACAAGGAGTGATAAGGATGGATTGGTGGGATAGGGTTACACGCCACAACAGGAGAAATAAGGGTGATATATATAGGGAGGAGCAATAAGGGTGGACACGTGGGAGCGGGTTGTGTGCCGAAACAAGGAGAAATAAGGGAGAATATTCATATTTTTACTTATTTTTAAACATAAAGACTGGAATACTCACTATTTTATTGTTGTCATTTCATATTCTGCACTTACGGTTATTTTAAATTGAAACTTGAAAATTTTCGTGAGGATTGGCTACAGCTGAGATCTGGAAAAGTTAACCGAGTTCTTTTATTAATTGTTGCAAGTGTTGTTTAATATGTTATTATTCCCTTCTTGCTTTATTATACATTGTATCCAGGTTATTTTATAAATGCCTCGTCGTAACCTCGTTACTACTTCGTCGAGGTTAGGCTCGACACTTACCAGTACATGGGGTTGGTTGTACTGATACTGCACTTTGCACTTCTTGTGCAGATCCAGGTTCCGATCAGAGCTGATTCTTTGAGCAGTAGTTGAGCATTCACACGGAGACACGAGGTAGATTTGTTGGCATCCACAGATTCCTCGAGTCTTCCCTTTATTAATTAGATTGTTGTTTTAATTCATTCAAAACTGAGATATATTTCTTTCAGTCAAATACTTGTAGTATTCTTAGTAGTTCGTGAATTGTGACACCAGACCCTGGGTAGTTCAATATTAGCATTAGTTTCGTGGTTTTGTTTCGTTACTTAATTATTATTGATATCATTTGTTAAATAGTAATAGATTTCGCATTCATTTTAACTGTTTACTTATGTTTAAATAAATTTGTAAAAGAATACGGTTAGCTAAATTTTAACATTGGCTTGACTAGAAAGTATGGTGTTAGGCACCATCACGATCCCGAGGGTTAAGAATTTGGGTCGTGACAAGTTGGTATCAGAGCTCTAGATTGCCTAGGTCTCACAATTCGCGAACAAGCTTAATAGAGTCTTAAGGATCAATACGGAGACTGTACTTATCTCTCAGAGGCTATTAAGTTAGGAACAAACTCATTTTACTTCTACTCTGTCATGCGATTCTTGTTATCTCTAATGCTGATTGAACTCTTTTCTATTCTCTCGCAGATGGCGAGAACACGTTCTTCCTCTTCCGCTGACCAACAATTCGGTCCTCCAGCAGCAGCAGCTCCTACTAGAGGTAGAGGTCGAGGCCATGTCAGAGGCCGAGGTAGGGGCAGGACTGAGCCCATTGCCCAGACAGCAGCCCCAGCTACGGAACCCCAGATAGAGACTAATGAGGAGGCTCCAACTCATACCATTCCAGCGGAACCAGCTCAGGTCCTAGAGGGGTTTATTTCTACTTTGGTGCTTCAGGATGCTTTGGTCCGATTAGTGGGCCTTATGGAGGGTGTAGCCCAGACTGGCGCACTCCTCGTGGCAGCAGCCGTATCTCAGGCTGGAGTAAGGGTCCAGACTCCTACTACCCACAATCCTGATCAGACTACTCCACAGATTCAGACCCTAGCAGCCAATCCAGCTGGGATAGTTCAACCACTCGCTGCAGCATCGCTTGTTGATGGAGCAGCTATGTCCTATGATGCTTTGTGGAGACTGGACAGGTTTATCAAGCTTTTCCCTATTCATTTCGGTGGTGCTACTTCAGAGGATCCTTAAGAATATCTTGATAGCTATCATGAGGTTCTTCGGAACATGGTCATTTTGGAGACCAATGGGGTCGACTTCGCCGCTTTTCAGATAACTGGTTCCACCAAGAAATGGTGGAGGGATTATTTGTTGACTAGACCAGCTGGGTCACCTACTCTGACTTGGGATCAATTTTCACATCTCTTTTTGGAGAATTTTCTTCCTATCACTACTAGAGAGGAGCGTCGCCGTCAGTTTGAGCGACTTCAGCAGGGTAGCATAACTGTCACCCAGTACGAGAATTGCTTTGTGGATTTGGCTAGACATGTTATTTTTTTGTTGTCCACAGAGAGAGAAAGAGTCAGGAGATTTATTGAGGGCCTTGCTCAGCCAATCAGATTGCAGATGGCCAAGGATACAGGGAGCGAGATTCATTTCAGGATGCGGCCAAAGCGGCCAAGAGAGTTGAGATCGTTCTTGGATTGGGAGGTCAGGTTCGAACAAGAGACTTTGCCATTCCGGTAGATTCAGCGGTTCCTCGTCTAGAGGCGGGGATACTCAGGGTAGAGGCTATTATTCCAGGACATTCAGTCAGTACTTCAGACGCCCCATGGTGCCTCAGGTGGTCGTGGCTCTTACTTGCCTTATTCTGATCAGCCAGCCCTTATCAGAGCACCTCCTCTTCAGAGTTATTATTGTGGTCAGCCGGATCGTCAGGGTTAGCCTCAGTATCAGGATGGGTGTTATGAGTGTGGTGAGTACGAGCATATTCAGAGAGCATGTTCGAGATTTTTGGGTAATCAGCCTCACGATCAGAGTTCTCGTGCTATAGTTCCGGCACCAGCTACAGCACCACCTGCCTAGCAAGCCAGGGGCAGGGGTCAAGTAGTCAGAGGTGGAGGCTAGCCTAATAGAGATGGAGGTCCACCTGTCAGAGGTCGTCCCATAGGCATGGTTCAGGGTGATGGGGCCCTGCCCCGATTGTATGCATTTTTGACTAGACCCGAGGCAGAGTCCTCCGATGCTGTTATCACAGGTACCATTTCTGTTTGCAATAGAGATGCTTCAGTTCTATTTGATCCAGGGTCTACTTATTCTTATGTATCATCTTATTTTGCTTCGTATTTGTTTGTTCCCCACGATTGCTTGAGTGTCCATATTTATGTATCTATGCCCGTGGGGGATGCTATTGTTGTAGATCGTGTGTATCATTCGTGTGTAGTCGTTATAGAGAGTCTTGAAACTAGTATAGACCTTTTGCTTGTTGACATGGTCGATTTTGACGTCATATTGGGGATGGATTGGCTATCGCCTTATTATGCCATCTTGGACTGTCACGCCAAGACAGTTACATTAGTCTTGCCAAGGTTGCCTAGATTAGAATGGTAAGGGACTCCTGGTCATCCTCCCAGCAGAGTGATTTCTTACGTCAAGGCTCATCGCATGGTTGAGAAGGGATGTTTGGCTTATTTGGCTCATATTTGTGATTCTAATTCTGAAGTATCTTCGTTATAAGTGGTTCCTATTGTTCATGAGTTTCCCGAGGTGTTTCCCGCAGACCTGCCGGGGATGCCATCCGATAGGGATATTGATTTTTGCATTGATGTGGCTCTTGGAAATCAGCCCATTTCTATTCCTCCATACCGCATGGCCTCACCAGATTTGAAAGAATTGAAAGAACAGTTGCAAGACTTGCTTGATAAGGGCTTCATTAGGCCTAGTATCTCGCCCTGGGGTGCACCGGTTGTGTTCGTGAAGAAGAAGGATGGATTGATGAGAATGTGTATAGAATATCGGCAGTTGAATAAAGCCACCGTCAAGAAGAAATATCCATTTCCAAGAATTGATGATTTATTTGATCAGCTTCAAGGTGCCAGGTTATTTTCAAGAGTTTATCAGAGATCGGGCTACCATCAATTAAAGATTTAGGGCGTCCGATGTTCCTAAGACAGCCTTTCGGACGAGGTATCGGCGCTATGAATTTATGGTGATGTCTTTTGGTTTGACTAATGCCAAGCAGCCTTTATGGACTTGATGAATAGGGTTTTCAAGCCTCATTTGGATTCCTTCGTAATAGTGTTCATTAATGATATTCTAATATACTCCCGCACCCGGGAGGAACATGAGCATCACCTCCGGATAGCGCTCCAGAATTTGAGGGACAATCAGTTGTATGCAAAATTTTCAAAGTGAGAGTTCTAGTTGAATTCAGTAGCTTTCTTGGGTCACATAGTATCAGCAGAGGGTATTCAGGTAGATCCTAAGAAGATAGAGGCAGTCAAGAACTGGCCTAGACCCACGTCAGCCATGGAAATTAGGAGCTTCTTGGGTTTGGCAGGTTACTATCGTCGGTTTGTGGAGGGGTTTTCATCTATAGCAGCCCCAATGACTAAATTGACCCAAAAAGGTGCCCCGTTCAAATGGTCGGACGAGTGTGAGGCGAGCTTTCAGAAGCTCAAGATAGCCTTGACTTCAGCACCGGTGTTGGTGTTACCATCAGGTTCAGGATCTTTCACGGTATATTGCGATGCTTCCCGTGTTGGGTTGGAGCAGTACTGATGCAGGAGGGAAGGTGATTGCATATGTGTCTCGTCAGTTGAAAGTCCATGAGAAAAATTACCCTGTCCATGACTTAGAGTTGGCAGACATTGTTCACACATTGAAAATATGGAGGAATTATCTTTATGGTGTGTCATGTGAGGTTTACACGGATCATCGCAGTCTCCAGTACTTGTTCAAGCAAAAGGGTCTTAATTTGAGACAGAGGAGATGGTTAGAGTTATTGAAAGATTATGATGTCACTATATTGTATCCTCTGGGGAAGGCCAATGTGGTGGTCGATGCATTGAGTAGGAAGACAGTAAGTATAGGTAGCCTTGCATTTATTCCAGTCGGTGAGAAACCGTTAGCTTCAGACATTCAGACTTTGGCTAATCAGTTCGTGAGGTTGGATATTTATCCCAATCATTTTTTAGCTTGTACAGTCGCTCGATCTTCTTTATTTGAGCGTATCAGAGATTGTCAGGATGATGACCCGCATTTGATGGTCCTTAGCGACACAGTTCGGCACGGTGGTGCCAAGAAGGTTACAGTTGGAAATGACGGTGTTTTGAGAATGCAGGGTCGTATATGTGTGCCTAATGTTGATGGGATTTGTGAGTGATCCTTGAGGAGGCTCAGAGTTCTAAGTATTCCATTCACCTGGATGATGCCAAGATGTACCAGGACCTACGACAGCATTATTGGTGGCGAAGAATGAAGAAGGATATTGTTGCTTATATGGCTCGTTGCTTGAATTGTCAACAGGTAAAGTATGAGCATCAAAGACCCGGTGGATAAGGTCAAGGTTATACAGGATCGACTTCGTGCAGCTCAGTCCAGGAAAAAGAGTTATGCAGACCGTAAGGTTCGTGATGTGGCATTCATGGTTGGAGAGAGAGTATTACTTCGGGTATCACCCATGAAGGGTGTTACGAGATTTGGGAAGAAGGGTAAGTTGAGCCCTAGGTATATCGGGCCATTTGAGATTCTTGATAGAGTGGGGGAGGTAGCTTATAGACTTGCGTTGCCTCCAGGGTTATCCTCCGTTCATTCGATATTTCATGTGTCTATGCTCCGAAAATATCATGGTGACTCGTCCCACGTGTTAGATTTCAGCTCTGTCCAATTGGACAAAGATTTGACTTATGAGGAGGAGTCGGTTGCTATTTTAGACTGACAAGTTCGTCAGTTGAGGTCAAAAGAATTTCCCTTCAGTCCGAGTACAGTGGAAAGTTCATCCTGTTGAGGCAGCTACTTGGGAGTCCGAGTCGGACATGCGGAGAAGATATCCCCATTGGTTTGCTAGTTTAGGTAATTTTCTATGTCCGTTCGAGGATGAATGTTTGCTTTAGAGGTGGAGATTGTGATGACCCAAAAGAGTCATCATATGAATTAAGACACTATTCTGAGCTCATTAGACTTAAAAAGATAAATTTTAGTTACCTCGATTTACATGCACAATCCGGACGTGAAACCGGAACGCTTTTATGTGAAAATATGAGAAATAATAATTTTGGAATTTAAAATTTGGTTTTAGTTGACTTCGATCAACATTTTGAGCAAACGGACCCGGATCTGTGTTTCGACGATCCCGGGAGGTCCGCAGTAAAATATGGGACTAAGGCGTATGCCCAGAATTGAATTCCGAGGTCTCTAGCCTTAGAAATTAATTTTTGAAAAAAAAAATTGTTTCGCTGGATTATTAAGGAAATAAAGAACTAAACTAATGTGTGAAATCATTGGTATCCGGCCCGTATTTTGGTTCCGGAGCCCGGTACAAGTTTGTAATGATATTTAAGTCCTATCTATGAAATTTGGTGAGAATCAGAGTTGATTTGACGTGATTCGGACGTCCGGTTGAGAAATTGTAAAATTGAAGTGTTCTTGAGGAAAATCATGAGTTTGAGGTTAAATTCGTAGTTTTGATGTTATTTTGATGATTTGATCGCACGAGTAAGTCCGCATGATGTTTTTAGACTTGTGTGCATGTTTGGTTTGGAGCCCCGAGGTCTCGGGTGAGTTTCGGGTAGGCTGTGGAGTGATTAGAACTTAGAAATATCAGTTGTGCATCTGGTGTCCGTCACCAGGTCTCTGATCTCGCAATTGCAAGATCAGGTTTCGCAATTGCAAAGTCAACAGACTTGGAATATGCGACATTTTTGTCACAAATGCGAAGATGGCCTGGGAAGGCCATCCTCGCAAATGCGAGTTTTTTGCCGCAAATGCGAAGGCCTTCAAATTTCGCAAATGCGACATATATGTCAAAAATTCGAAGGCATCAAGATTTCAAAGGGTTCGCAATTGCGAACCCCTGATAGCAATTGCGATAACTGCAGCCTGTTAAGTGAGATTTTAGACGAAATTTTCACCCATTTTTCAATTCTCTCAAACCCTAAACCTCCATAGGCAATTTTCCAAAGACCCAAACTTCTCCAAATCATTGGTAAGTGATATCTAACTAATTCCTTTCAATCCTTAACAACTTTTAACAAGATTTCAACCTAGAATCTAGAGTTTCATGGTAAAAATTGGGATTTTTGGGTAGAACTTAGGAATTTCGAAATTTGGGAATTAGACCTCGAATTGAGGTCGGATTCCAAACCAATTGTATTTCATTAAGGTTAATTACTTTAGCAATAATTGATGATATTGAATCAATTATGATTAGATTCCAGCAGGTTAGAGGCAAATTCTAAAGGAAAAGTTGTGATTGAGTAGTGAGTGGCCTGCGGAATTGAGGTAAGTGTTTGGTTTAACCTTGACTTGAGGGAATAAGAATCCCCAACTTAAATGCTATGTGAAATTTCATGTGTGTGGTGTATAGTTGAGGTGACGAGTATCTATGCACCACCAAATTATATGTTTAACGTGATCCCTTCCCCCATTTCAATTCATTATATTCCTGTTTTGATTGTCTTCATGATGTTGATGCCTCCATTTCTACTTGTTTTCGTGAACTTGTTGTTAAGTATTGCTTCAAGTATTTTGTAAGTGTTAGTTGTTACCTTGGCTTCATTGTGGTATATGAAAGGTTGAGCTGGTTGATAGTGTTTTACAATATATATATTCCGGTTGGTTTCATTGTGAAATGATAATTGATGAAGTTTATGAATAGTACAGCTTTCTTTTTACCACTGTTGAGACATAAATATTGTAAAAGGATTTGACCTAAATTGTGAAATCTTTGTTTTTAAATAAAGAGATGTGATTGTCTGGTGGGAGCGGGTTGCACGCTGCAACAAGGAGTGATTAGGGTGGACAGGTGGGATCGGGTTGCACGCCGCAACAGGAGAAATAAGGGTGATATATATAGGGAGGAGCAATAAGGGTGGACACGTGGGAGCGAGTTGCACGTTGCAACAAAGAGAAATAAGGGAGGATATTCATGTTTTACTGATTTTTAAACATAAAGACTGGAATACTCACTGTTTTATTGTTGTCATTTCATATTTTGCACTTATGGTTATTTTAAATTGAAACTTGAAAATTTTCGTGAGGATTGGTTATAGCTGAGATCTGGAAAAGTTAACCGAGTTGTTTTATTAATTGTTGCAAGTACTGTTTAATTTGTTATTATTCCCTTCTTGCTATATTATACATTGTATCCAGGTTATGTTATAAATGCCCCGCCGTAGCCTCGTCACTACTTCGTCGAGGTTAGGCTCGGCACTTACCAGTACATAGGGTCGGTTGTACTGATACTGCACTTTGCACTTCTTGCGCAGATCCAGGTTCCGTTTAGAGCTGATTCTTTGAGCAGTAGTTGAGCATTCACACAGAGACACGAGGTAGATCTGCTGGCATCCGCAGATTCCTAGAGTCTTCCTTTTATTAATTAGATTGTTGTTTTAATTCATTCAAAATAGATATATATTTCTTTCAGCCAAATACTTATAGTATTCTTAGTAGTTCGCGAATTGTGACACCAGACCCTGGGTAGTTCAATATTAGCATTAGTTTGGTGGTTTCGTTTCGTTACTTAATTATTATTGATATCATTTGTTGAATAGTAATAGATTTCCCATTCATTTTAACTGTTTACTTATGTTTAAATAAACTTGTAAAATAATACGGTTAGTTAAATTTTAGAATTGGCTTGCCTAGCAAGTATGGTATTAGGCGCCATCATGATCCCGAGGGTTGGGAATTTGGGTCATGAAATCAGTCTTGTCATACCATTGTTTGATCATGCAAAGATATCCTCATACTCTTTCAGGAAACGAGTGTATTCTTCCTTCTCTGACGGTGACAAGTGGATGCTTATGTGAGTTTCTTTTATGGTTTCAGAATCTCCCAAATTGACTATCTTGGTTTCCTCCAGGTTGGACTTAGGCTTGTTCTCGAAATTCTCAACTTCTCTGACAATTTCCTCAGGTATCACATTTTCTTCTTCTATTTCTTCCGAGTCACTGTCCTTGTGTTGCGTTGTCTCATTACGTGTCACAATTGTTGGTTCATCAAGATAAGAAATAGTAATGCTGTAGAGAGAAAGATATGAAAGAAACATAGTAATAATAAAACATCAAGCCATTGATAAATATTAAAATATCAAACAAATCGATTTTCCATAACTCAAACAATGTTTTTCGAAATGAAATACTGAAAATATTGTTTAAAACAAAATGATCAAGAAGAATTGTTTTCAAAAATAAATGATGCTAGCAGCCATGCTACCCCGGGACTCGTCGGGCCCTTGATGGTGTAGCGGTCCAGTTTCTGAGAAATGTTCCCTTCTCCATTGTCTGGATTATAAGGCCTTCTTCCTCCTCCTCCTCTTCCTCCTCCTCCTCAACGATCACACTACAATCCATATCTTTATCTTCTAAGAACAAATTCCTCAACGTGGCCAAAGTTTCTTCTTCTTCAGATCCCCATATTGTATCGGCCTGATGAAATGATTGGCTTAAATGCGGCACTGGTTGCTCAAGTGGGTAATATGGACCACGCCATGGCGGCGACCAATCATTATATTCCTGCCAGGTATACGGATATCCAAGCCCAAAGGTTGTACCATGACGTTTCAGTTGTATTGGCTTGGCGATACCTTGAAGATTCTTACCAAGCCCCTTACCAGGTTCATACCCTCTCCATGCCAATATGCTTTCTATTTTACTACTCCACCACTTATCCTTCTCGATTGTGTTAACACGCTCGATGCGATTGTAAGTTTCTCCACCTAACTTCCTTTTGTTCTCCACTATCGGAACAGTCTGATTAGTGTAAATGGGATTGCTTCCATCTCCATGGATGATCACTTCCTGATGGTTCCATTCAGATTTCACAATTTGGTGAAAAGTGGATGAAACAGCCCCAGCGGCATGTATCCAAGGTCATCCCAACAGCAAATTGTAGGAGGCGGATATGTAAGCGTAAGTTGGTTTCCCCAATCGTGGCTCTTTGCAACGGGGTCGAACGCCTTCACATTCATAGATCCTGCTCGTATTTTATGCAAACCCTTGCCCAGGCTTTTCAGAGCTGTCAGTGGACAGATGTTGAGGTTGGACCCTCCGTCTATCAAAACTCTAGCGATGAACTTATCCTCACATTGCACTGTGATGTGCAGTTCCCTGATATGGCTCAATCCTTCAGGTGGAAACTCGTCTTCATAGAAGGTGATCTTATGGCTATCCAACACTTTCCCCACCATGTTGGCCATTTCTCTGCTGGTAATATTGTTGGGTACATATGCTTCGTTCAACACCTTCATCAGAGCATTCCTATGTGCCTCAGAATTTTGTAGTAGTGACAGGAAGGATATCTGGGCGGGAGTTTTATTCAGATGATCAATAATAGAGTGCTCTCTTGCTTGTACTTTCCTCTAGAGATCATCCGAACTAGTTTCAATGATGGGTTGTTTGGTGGCAGCTATCTCACTTGTCCCTCCCAAATGTTCAGATGTATATATCCTTCCAGTTCTGGTCATTCCTTGTGCAGCACCAAACTCTTCCATCTTTTTTTTCCCTTTTCTCCTAGCTTCGGCAACATAATCCCAAGGTACGGCGTTGGAATTGAAGGGTGGTGTGGATTCCACCGTCACAGCGAAAGGTGTGGTTACTTATACCTCAAATGGAGTAGGTGTAGTTGCATGTGGTGTCACTTCTACTTCAAAGGGAGTCGGTGCGACTACCTCAACTTCAACTGGCGGTTGCACCTGTACCACAATGGGAGTGAGTGTTACTACAGGTTTCTTAGGGTTGTCACCTTCCCGAATAAGCCCGATTGACCCCTCAGGGTCCCATTCTTCATCAGTTTCTATTACATTGACTCCTTCACCCCTATGATCTGGGAGTGGATTTTTCCGGACATTGGGTGTGGCATCCTTTGCCTATATGACCTTTGTATCAATCAGCGTTTGGATCTTGTCTTTCAGGGTGCGATATTAATCAATAGTATGTCCTTTCATGTCGGAATGGTACGCACGTGTCTTATTTGGTTGACCTATTGGGAGGAGTTTTCCATAGACACAACGGGAATAGGGGTGACATATCTGGCAGCTTTTAACTTTTCATATAACTGGTCGATGGGTTCAGCAATAGGGGTGTATTTTCTGGGTGGTTTGCGATCGAAATTGGGTCTGGTTATTTGATAATTCGGACGAGCTGGAGATGAATGATAATAGGTTGATTGAGTGTTATAAGTGTGGTAGGTGGTGGCGGATTGAGGATATCTGGGAGGGGAAGGTTGGTATGTGGGTGTAGGTGTCTGGTATGTGAGTGGAGATTTTGGGCCCTGGGCTACCATCACTGTCCCTATTTCTTTCTTCTTTGATATGTCTCCTGATTGTAATGCTTTGTTTGTGGCCTGAAGTGCTTCAAAATTTGTTACCATTCCACTCTTAATACCTTCTTCAATCCTTTCTCCGAGCTTGATGATGTTGGAGAACTTGTGATTCTCAATGACCATTAACCTCTCGTAATATTGTGGATCCTGAGCTCAGACAAAAAAATTATTCATCTGTTGTTCTTCTAATATCGGCCTGACCTTTGATGCTTCTGACCTCCATCGAGTAGCATACTCGCGGAAAGTCTCCGTTGGCTTTTTCTGAGGTTCTGTATGTAGAAGTCATCCGGTGCATTTTCTATATTGAACCTGAATCTATCCATGAAGTCTGATGCCATACTTACCCAATTAGCCCATTTCTTGGGATTCTGACTTATGTACCAAGATAAGGCATCTCCAGTGAGGCTTCTCATGAACAGCTTCATGCGAATCCTTTCGTCCTTTAAAACCCCTACGATCTTGTCACAGTATGTTCTCAAATGTACCTTTGGGTCACCCATTCCATCAAACATTTCGAACTTAGGAGGTTTGTATCCCTCCGGGAGTTCCACGTCTGGCTGAATGCACTGGTCCTCATAATTCAGTCTTTCGATCCCTTTGCCTCCTTCAACACCCCTGGGCTCGGCTTGTGAGCTTCTTGAGCTCCTCTATCATGTTCTTAATGAGCAGGTCGTTCTCGGTGGATTCTGGTGTATATGAGATTGGTTAAGTGGAGTGGGGTTGGGTTTCCACATATATGGGATTATTTTGATTAATGTCGGGGGTTTGAGTGTACTGGTGATCATTGGTTGAATTTTGAGGATCGGGGATAAGCTATAGGGTATTCTGAGGAGTGTGATAAGTGGTTTGCGGATATTGAGTCGGAGATGCTGGTGTTGAGGGGGTGTCGGTATGGGTAAAGGATTAGGATTTTGAGGAGGTGTTGCATATTGGTGGGGTGCGGGAGGATTCTGTGGGCGCTGGTTTGGTGTGTTTTGAGGAGGTACTGGGTTTTGGGTGTTTGGTTGGTTGATGTCTGGGACGTTTAGTTTGAGGGAGAGGTTTGTCAAGTTGCAGACCTGCTCAAGCTCTCCTTGCAATTGAAGTATTTTCTGTTCCATCCGCAAGACCAAATCATTTGGTGTCGGAGTATTCCGACCATCGGAAGTTTCCACATTCTCAGCATGTGTAGCGTTGTTTTTCCTGACGCCACTCATATCGTCCATCTTAGTTTTTCCCTTGCTTTTTGGATTACTTGGAGGAGGACGAGGTGGAGGGCTTCTGGGTCTGGTGTGATATGATGATGATGCCAGTATGCGTGAATCAACCTTGGGGAATGGGAATAATCAAAAAGAAAGAAAAACAAAAAGGTAGCCAAGTCAGTAAGAATTCTGGAAAAGTGTTTGCAGTAGTTAAACACACATTGCAGAAATATAAATTCTCGTCCTAATTTGGGAGCCTCGTTGTTCCCGAGGTAGGCCTAGAGAAAAGTGGATTTGGAGAAAATTATGCCAATAACTGCCTCATTTCATTAACGTAATAAATAAGATGAATCTAAAACGATAATAAATAAATAACCCACTAATGGTGTTTGCCTTATTACATTCGAAAAGTTATTTTAAAACAAATAAACCTAATCTACTTGGTCCCAGAGGGACCTTCTCCAGGATTGGCTCTCTTGGCTCCGTTGATCAGGTTCCCCAACTCGCACATGTCCAGTCGCAGGCATGTCCTTGCTAGATGTCCTCCTTCGTTACCCTCGGCATTCTGGTAGTCTATGACTCTTTTCCTCATCTTTCCCTCTAACTCCATTAAACCCTACTCCAGATACTCCAGCCTTTCCATTGACCTAGTAGCCATTTCCCCATTCATTAATTGACTCCATATCAATCTCGTTTTGTTCCAAATGCTCGAACTCGTGAACTCTTTTACGCAGTCTGTTATACTTCACCTATGCTTCAGAAACTTCATCTATGACCCTGCTCCCTTGACCGACTCCTGGATCGACTATTCACGTTATGCTATCGTCCAACCATGTTGGGCAAAAGTGCATATGCCCTGCGTGGTATCGATCTGGCTCGATGGTTTCCCTTTCCACAATGATATTCAAATGCCACATGTGTTGAGCTTCACATTTGTACGGGATGTAATCATCTTGAAAATCTGCTCTGTAGTGACTCATTTTGGAGACTCGTGGTATGACTTATTTTCTACCAGCTTGTCTCATGACCCTGATAGGAACATAGGGGTGTATAACCCTTAACCCGATAAACACTAGATGCGGAACATCCCTGGATCTGATGATGAATTCACTGGTAGGGAACCATTCGAACATCCAATGAACCTGGTCCTCGGTCAGATTGTCAAAAAACTGTACCCATTCTGTAGCATTCTCTGGTTGAGCAAACCTGTCTAGGATAAAGGTCATTATTTTGGGGTGATGGAAAGCTATGTGATCATTCCACGGTCTCTATGGAAACTCTTGGCGGTATTGGCCTCTTTGGAGATGTTCTAGCAACCAAATCTGCAGCAGCAAGTTACAACCCTCGAAATGTTTGAACCCTTTCTGGCAACGATCCAAAGCCCGATATATTTCTGCTATAATCATAGGAACAATAGTGTATGTTTGTACCTCGATTCCCTCCATCAAAGCTTTGGTTACCATGGCCAGTCTGGTGTGAATCCTGTCGCTTTTTCTTGGAACACTATCATACCCAAAAAGCAGACGATGAACACGAAAATCCTATGATGAATCCAACCCAAGGAAGTGATGGAGAACTCGTCATGAAAGATACGATAGGATTTGTTGTGCCCGTATCGTTCATAAAGGAAGTCAAAAGGTATGTAGGACATTTTCAAACATACCAAGTCGTCATTCTTTCTTAAGCTCATCATTTTTAAAAACCCCCTGGGAGTGCGATTTTTCGGTACCAATAAACCAGGATTGTCCCAAGGTAGTGCAGCGAATCCCCCTATTTCCTCCAAAAGAGGAGTCATTTCTATGTTGCCAAAATGGAATACGGCCCTTTCTCTGTCCTAGAACATAGTAGCATCCTCGATCAACGTGTTGTTTGGTTGGATGTCTAATAAGGAAGGTAAGTTCCCCAGGACCCTTTTCACATGATTTTTGTTGCTTGACGGAAGGTCTTCCCACTAATCTAGCAATAACTGTGGTATGTTTCGGACCATGCCAAACCTGGGGACTTTGTGCTTCATTTTCTGCAAAACAAACAGAGTTAGACCCTCACCCCCTCTGGATTCGACTACTTATACATTAATGATTAGCATTTAGGCATTTATTTCTCCAAATAATGCACAGATCGTGGTTGCGTCCGTTGGGATTATGGAAACTCAGGTGGATTTTGGACAAGGCTTTCCTTAAATTGTTATTATGCGGACAACATATTAACCCAGGCTAGGTTAGACCATGACGCATGTACAGTTATTATCAGAGTAAGGTTTCTATAGAGGTCTAGACTGGTACCCTCAAGTGGACAACTTGAGGGGGAAAGGCACGGAACCGTCGACTGCACCATTGATCGACTAGTTTTACCGCAAATAAGCCATTCCGAATTCAAAAGGGTGATATAGGAAGAGCGCAGACACTCATCAAGTGTTGCTATGGTATTAATTACGCACGAGTGGAATATGATGTTGAGCATCTGTTTATGCAAAAGAAAATAACAGGTTTTCAAGTATTTGCATGATGAATAATGATAAAATGCGGTATTTAATAATTGTAAAGGCATTTAAGAAAGAAAACAAGGAGACAAGTCAGTTTCCATACTAAAAAGTAATAAAACAGGAAAGAGAAATCTAGTGAGCATTAATGAAGGTAGGAAAATAATTTCACATAGAGTGGGAGGGGAAAGGGGTGTGTAAGTATTAGCGGAACAATAAAGACATTCTTAAAGACTAATTCACAAAAAAGTTCGTTATGGTAAGAGCCTAAAGATATCCTCAGCAGAGTCGCCATGATGTCGCGCCCCCTTTTTTCTCGCGAAATCGGGTTTCGACATTTTTGGGATAACTCCTTTTGAGAGGGTAAGGAAAAGGAATTGGTTTAGAGTCGTCACCTAACGGATTAAGGTGCGTTAGGTCACCTAAAGCAGATAACTCATGGTATACCAGTTTAGATCAATAGAGATCGAGTAAGGTCTCAAATTACCTTGAGGGGAAGGTGTTAGGAACCCCTCGAGGTCCACAAAGGTGGGTCCCGACTGAACTTAAATTATGCGAATTAGTCTAAGGAAAATAAAACTAATAAACAGGCATAGGGGGTCCTAAGTTTTTTAGCCTGTAGAATCACCCCGTACAATACTTTGTAACTCCCTCAAGTCGGGACGTTACTCATGGTATTTTGCGCACGGACTATTATCTCCTACTACCCGATTATTATCTTTAAGTTGTTACCTAAAGCGCTCTAGTTGATTCTAGTTCGTTTCATATGCGTGCACTACCCGTCCCTTACCTATGGCCCTAGAGGCATTTGGACCTCTATTTGGGATAGTTCTATACTAAACCTCAGTTGCTCAAAATTGTAAAAGACTAGGCGACAAGCAAAACAATTAGGACTTTCAGAAAAAGCAGATATGGGCTCATGTTGACCTCCACACATAAACAACAAATGCACGCAATTGATTTGGCAAGATTTATTAATCTTAAAGTTCCTATAAGCAGGATATCTAGGCAAGAAGACATATATACAGAGGTAGTTTTATTAAGGCGAGTGTCAGGACCTATCATTTGCCTACTGTTTTTATTCAGTATAATATCTAGGCATTTCAGACAATAATGAATCACAATTACAAATACAAAATTTTTATTTGATCCTATAGGCATATTGTCTAAGTGATTAACAGTGGAGATTATATTCAGAACCAATAAAATCCTATAGGCATGACTTCTATGAGCGAATTGATTTAAATCCTTTAGGCATGATCTCTAGATTTGAAATTGATTTTAGTCCTATAGGCATGGTATCTATTACTAAATTGATTTAAATCCTATAGGCATGATCTCTAGGTTTGAAGTTGATTTTAGTCCTATAGGCATGATATCTATTAAGCAGTACATAGGCAGAAATTGTATATATTGCTAGAAAACAATTGAATCAAACATTGGGGTCCTATAGGCATGATTGCTAACACATGTTTGTTGGACGTATTGATAGATCCTATGGACAGGATTTTCTAACGCAATTATAACATTAACCC
This sequence comes from Nicotiana paniculata, assembly GCA_005239505.1. Taxonomy (NCBI): domain Eukaryota; kingdom Viridiplantae; phylum Streptophyta; class Magnoliopsida; order Solanales; family Solanaceae; genus Nicotiana; species Nicotiana paniculata. The sequence goes on from ML343239.1 coordinate 57,723, forward strand.
TATAGGCAGGATCTCTAATACGCAAATATAGAACTCAGAATCAACATCACCAACGAAAGTCCTATAGGCAGGATTGCTAAACACAACATAGAACTTATACAGTTTTGACAAATGAACAGAATTAACAACATAGATGAAACCGTATAAGCAGGATTTCTACCCAGATTAACAAAAGGAAATAGGAAACCCCCCCCCCCCATTTTACTAAATAACCTAGAATCTATTTATTGCAAAGTTATTACAGACCAGATAACGAATGAATTACATAATAGCAATATGATACACTATAGGGAGCCTTTATTAGGACCAAATAAACCTGGGAACCAGGCCTTCAAACTAATCAACTTCGAGGCTCATTTCATAGATATAGCATAGCCAAATATGAGTGATTCACCTGTAGCACATATAGAACTAGGTTTCCAATGTGTCAATGTTCCCAAGGGCCTTAGGGACCTAGGGCAATGCTCACACCAGAACCAAATATTCAGAGATGATTCAAAAGAGATTAGGAACCAGTTCCCAGTGTGTCGGAGTTCACAGGAGTCTCACATAGACCCTGAGCAGTGCTCACACTGGGGTGGTTAAAGATAGAACCTAAGGGACTAAGAGTGGAAGTTTTTAAAAGAGTAACAACATATACAAGATGGAGAGAAAGATTTAGAACAGTTTTGATTTCAGAAGAGAAACAAAAAACAAAGTTTAAGACACAGAACTTGTAGGCAGAATTGCACCAAGAAAACAAGCAGGGTTCGTGCTCAAAAACACAGTTCAAATAAGTTGAAGTCTGGTTAAGCTAAATGTTCATGCTAGTATTTAGGACAACCTTGTTTAATCACAAAAGCGTTTAGGCAAAGTGTTAAGGCAATCAGTCAAATTATCACATTAATCCATAAGGATGCAAAACAAGTTTGCAGGGCACAAATACAAATCTTCCAAGTTAGGATTAATTGACTAATTTCATGCTGGTAGTATCCTAAGAATGCAAAGTTCAGAACAGGTGCAGGATTAGCAAACACTGTGCATGAGATAAGTTAAACAATAAGCTAGGTTTTGGGAGGATTCATTCTATTCAAGGTATAACCAATTAACAGTGTCACTTATGGGACTATATGAAATCATAGAATCATATAAAGGGACAGAATCATACTTAGAATTTAAAACATGCTGGTCGAGAAACACATCTTATGAAACATGGAGAATAGAGTGCCAAGGGAGAATGTCTTACCAGTTAGGCAGGAAAGCAAGTAAATACACCACAGTAGTTAAGTCCAGAATCACTTGGCCTTGGCTTTCAACCGGCCAAGACCAAAAACAAACGAGAAAAGAATTAGAGTAAAAAGCTAAGTTTTAGTAAGAGTATTGAGAGTTCAAGTCTGTACAAAGGTGAAAGGGGAAAGGGTTTAAATAGTGTTCAATTAGGTGAACAAATAAGGAAAGTAATTAAACACACATAAGCAAGGAAAGAAATCAATCACATAACCAATTGAAGTCTAGTTTAAGGACAAATAATATAGAGTTCAGTCAATTAACAAGGCATAATAGCGTATAATCAGGTGAGTAACACTCAGAATAAGGAAAATATCAATTAACATGCAGTTTCAAGGCAAATAAGGTAAAGAAATAATGGAAACATGGTAGATGGAACAGAATAAGAAAAATATTAGTCCCGTACGAGAAAGGAAAGAGTATCAGAAGATCAGTAAAAGTCTCAAACCCTAAATTTTTTAGGTAAACCTTCACAAAATCGATCAGAAAATAAGGCAATGAATCACATACAATGAACATAGATAGGAGATTGTTCAAAGAGAAAACCAGAATTGAACCAGATTCGATTTAATTAAGATCTGAAAACCTAATTTTAAGGTTAAGTAAGAATCCTCAAGAGATACAAAAATATTCGTACTTACAAAGAAAATATGATGAACACATATGGAAACAACAGTAGATTAAAGATTTGAACCAGCTTTGTGTCACGACCCAAACTGGAGGATCATGACTAGCACCCAGGCCATACTTGCCGAGCACCAACATACATTTTATCTAACCTTCCTATTATCTTTAAGGGATAACGAGATCAATATAATGGTAGATATGGATCATGAACATACATCACATAGGATGACATGATTGCTAAGAAACTACATAAAAGGTACGAGCTACAACACTGCCATGAAAGACTATACAACAAAAATTAGCCAACAAGGCATACCAAACTATACATGAGTCGACACCTGTCTATGAGCCTCTAAATGAGCATAAGTAATGCAACATAGCCGGAACAGGGCCCTGACATAACCATAATATCTATAACAAAAATGCACACCAAGACCACGGCAAGTCCGGAGAAGGGATCTCGCCTATAACCGCTGAACTGGAAAGCCTATTGTGGTGGGGGACTGTGTCTACCAGTCTATCAGGACCTGCAGCACGACATACAGCGTCCACAAATAAAAGGACGTCAGTACGAATAAAGTACTGAGTATGCAAGGCAGGAAAGCATAAATAAGAACAGTATTGTAACGAGAGATGTAGGAGATACAACCTGTAGCATCTGAGTGCTTCTAAGAGACATTAACATGAAACGCATGATACATATATATATACATAATCTTCTTAAACATCCGCCTATGTGGGCATCATCATCATATAACATTCGCCTCTGTGGGTATCATCATCATCATATCATACCCGGCCTCAAAGAGGACTCGGTAAACCCAACTGATCAGTGGTTGCACAATAGGTGCCATACCCGGCCGACTATAGCGCGGCTCGGTAGAGTAAAATAGATACATATATATATATATAATGCATGCAGGACTCATTGGAATCATGTTCTGAACATTTCGGAGCGACGTAAGGTCGATATTCTCCGTAAACATAATTAGGGATAAATCTTCATCGAGAAACTTATAAGAATCAGGAAGTACCAACAACATTGATAACATAACAATAAGAGAATCAACCTCACCATCAATTGTTTCATAAGAAGGGAAACAATGTAAGTACTGCTAGCTTCTAAGAGTAGAGTATCTTTGGAAGCTCATTCATTGCATTATGTACAATCGGAGTCGTGCAAAAGAAGGAAAGGGATAGCCTCACATACCTTTTACATTCTTTCCCAACCTCAAGCTATGCAAAATTCACGACTCCTTAGTCTACAATAGGAGAAATGACACTATCGTTAACGTTTAAGCGTCGTAACTATTATGTACCGACCACAACCTATTTTACGATGAAACGGACAGAACCTCCCCTATTTATATGACTACCCACAAGTGAAAAAAATAACTAAACAGCCCAAACAACATCAATGTTAATCATATTGACCCTCCCAAAATAGCTACCAACCGATGACATTACTACCAAGCCTTTCGATATATATTTCACAAGTTCTAGCTTCAATGACTTAGACGCAACTTGGATAATATTAAATACATATAGAGTAAGAGGTTCCTTANATACAGAAATAAAAACTCCAATTTGACCTTAATTTTCCATGAAATATCCCTCCAATGCTGCCACAACAACAAGAAAGCAAAACTAGCAATCGATTTGTGTTTTTCGGCACTAGAATCACTTTAGAAGGCTTGAAATCACCTAGTGTTGATATTAAGAACTTGAGGGAGTATTTACAGAACATAAACACCTTAAAACAACCTCCCACACGAGCTGTAACAACACAAAAATGAGCAACAACAAGAATAAAAAGAAACTTACTAGCGCCACGGGATTCCCGACACTTGATTTGTGTTGTTTGCCCTTTGTTTGGGTCTTGAATCTTGAGAGAACCTTGAGAGGGTGTTCCTAGGTTTCTAAGGTCTGAATATAGTGAAAATAAATGGCTTAAAACGGGTTGGAGAGATCCAAATGTCCTAAACCGCCTAAGTGGGCCCCATAGAGAGGTGCTTAGCGTAGTCTCTCGAAAACGCGAATATCTCCTTATTCCAAGATCGTATCGACGAACGGTTTAATGTGATAGAAACTATACTCATAGATATTCAATTTGGTGGTTAGATCACTCCATAATTCTAATTAAATTGGGAGAAAATATCAGTTACATTTGACCTAAGTTTAAGCACATTATGAGTGTAACTTGTGAAGACCTTTGCCGACTTTTGTTCCACAATTTGCTTGACTTCAAAATGTAGAACAAAACTATCATACGATAAAAATTAACTCATAGCATAAACTCCTTATCATGTAACAAACCATAGTCTCACCCTAAAGTACATGTTATAACATTCCAAACTCGTCGACTTTTGACGAAACTTATTTTCTTCAATTGGTTTATCTTCTAAGCTTTCCAACCCTCTTGGTACTCGTTATTCATGATCTTAATATTTGTAACATCCAATGTAACATGATTAACTTACTTTATATTCCATCAAATATAATCTTATTTCTGAGCTTACATCAATTGACTTACGATGTACTCTCACGTACGAAAACATGGGGTGTAACATCATTCTCCCCTTTGGAACATTCATCCTCGAATGTTGACTAATCCACTTTTCCATATCTTAAGCAATAACTCTTATGAATAATTTAATATTGTCTTTGCCATCTAAGGAGTTGTTCGGTGAATAAATCTAAACACTAGAACATTCCCCCATTTAGGCCTCTTTCTCACACCACGACTTGTGGTCGAACTCCTTTCAATGTCTTAACTATTTCTACCTTCTTTCATGCAGCCTAGACAATTCTAACCTTGAATGTGCTCCAATGCGACTCTTATCTCCTTTTTTATTTCTTGTTAGCTTTTAAACTATCTTTATGATTCACTTGGTGAAAATATATTGTACTATCACAAGCTGTCCCTCTGGGCATCTATAGGTGTACTAAAGTTCTTTGTTTGGTATTTTGTTGAACTTACGACTATGGCTATATCTTGTTTCATTGCCTCAATTATTTATGCTTATGGATTTACCACTACTAGGTAGGTCATACTATACCATAACTCTTGCTTCGGTTTATTATTATGGAGACTTGCCACCCAACTCCAGGTTTTTCTCTCACCGCTTATCCTATATGTATAAATCTAAGCCATTTAATGCTTCCTTATTACCGTCCATCTTAATAATGACAGCATAATCTCATCTCATACTTTGTAACTTTCATCCATTCATTGTTGATTCACCTTCATATTGATCTATAATCTACCACTGATAATTTAAAATCTCTTATGTAATATATCACCACTAGGTCTCACGTCTCATCGGGGAACATCTGAAGTGATTTTCCTTGTCCACTTAGGGACGATACTATAATGCAATAACTGTATTTCATAGCATCCCAATGTGATTCATCTTATGGGGGTATTCTAATCACGTGCAGTTCATGAAATACTTGTTCTCTAAATCATTACTCAATCAAAGGTCTAAACTTCATCCTCTTATCATTTATCACAATTACACCCTTACTTTACTACCATGGTAGCATTCTATCTCTTCTAAATGCTCCTAGTTTTAAACTCTTTTGAGTTCACTCATGCTATGCTGAGCTTTTTATAACTGTATGGAAACCATCAGCTCTCTTGTTGTGATGGGTTTAATCCTGAGGAATTGCCTATTCTCGTCACCTTCTCACTCATATTTTCTTATCCTTACTCCTGCCTAGCTAAAACCTTGTTGCTCTACCATCCATTAGCTTGCGACCTACGCACATCTACTTATACTACTCGTAACCTTCCTTTCATCATCTTAGCACCATAGATTTCCTTTCACACCTTCTCAGTTGTTTTAAATGTAAACAATTACTTTTCCTAGTCGTTTTGCCACTTGCTGCATGGATAGGCCTATCTTAGTGCCCATGAATACGAGATTTCCCTGTAACTCATATGATCTCAATTATCAACTTTTGATTGATTTTTTTTTCTTCTTCCGTTCATTAGCTACGATAGATTCCACTTTCTTATGGAGTGCATACAACATTATAGTGAGACTGTTGTTACAAGACCATTTCTACTTTAGGTCACTATGCTTATGTTGAAGCCTGCTTCCTTATTTCCTCAGCTAGTCTTTCGTTGTAGTACTTAGGGAAGAACTTCTAACTCTTATAAAGCTGAGACCTTATTACATTGTATATCCCAAGGTATTTATGATGTTCTTACTCGCCTATTATTATCCTTAGTTACATACCTCCATGCCCTTGTTCTTGTAGGGTTTCTTCTGAATTGAAATTTTAGTTGTCTCCATTGTGGCACTCTCTTTTATTTCCGTAACACTTATATTGTACCTTCTACTACCCCAACTCCTGTCTGAATATTTCTCGAGGATTACGATTTTGTATCTAAGAGACTGAATTTCCTATGCTAGGTTTCACTACTTTTATCTTGCATGATCTACTAATTTGCCTATATCCTCTTATCTATACATAACTAGGCTCTTCATGAATCAACTACTGACTACCCATTGGTCCACTCTTATATCTTTATTTTATGTAACGCCTCTTGGGTTATGTCCTTTGTCTTAACTTACCTCTTATACGGGATCCTTATGTATCAAGTGTTCATTCCCACTTATATATCAATATCATCGAGTGCGAAA
>ML343242.1:3372-20327 GCA_005239505.1 Nicotiana paniculata
GAGCGAGGTAAGTCTCCTTTCTAACTTTGTGAGGGGGAATTTTCCCCTAGGTGAATTAATTAAGTATATGCTATTATCTTGGGGGCTACGTACACACGAGGTGACGGGAGTCCGTGCGTAGATACTATTATGCCATGTCCGGGTAGTCTAGGACCCACTAGCATGCCTTACGTGTTGTACCTGTAATCCTGCCTGTAATACTAAACTGCTAATATAATCGATATCGTAATTGAATAGCTAAAGAAGACTAGAGTTCATTTTCCTAATCATCTAGAAAGAGAATTGATTCCTCTGTTGATAATTGTGTACCTAGTAGGGTTGTATTATTGAATATCATTAAACTTGGAAAATGAGTTTCAAACTAATGATTTAAAAGCTATATTACATGTTCCTTTAAGAAGAATTTTACCACTTTCCTGAGAAAAACTGCTTCTTGATAAAAATATGGATTTATTATGTGGATATGTGTACATATGAGCACTTGAGTCGCAAGTATGATTCGCGAGCAGGCTAGCCTTATTATTTATATGTATAACCGCGTCGCATGATCGATTCGCGAGCGGGGCAGATAGATGCATCTATGGTTCGAGTCGTTCGACCCTCGGCAGTGCATAATTTATTATTGTTGGTCCGCGCCGTTCGACCCTCGGTATTGCTTGTACATGATATTTACTGCGTAGTTGTTATGATTTTTGCCTGATTACTGGTCTGGGATTTTAAACTGCCAATTGAAATGACAGAGATTTAAAGTTATTAAAAGATTTTTGGAGAAGTTGTTCCTTCCCGTTGATTAATTGTTATTTGATTAAATCACCCATGATGATTAATTATTATTAATATGATGAAGATAAAAAGTGTTAAATGTGAATGGAGCTGATAATATTTATTCCTGATTTTAAAAAATTGCCTATGATAATCATGCTTAGTGTCACACTTGAATATTTTTAATTGACCTTTAGCAAGTGTCTAACTTGACCTCTTGTCACTACCTCTCTGAGGTTATGCGAGAGACTTACTGAGTACACGTTATTTTTGTACTCATGCTACACTTGCTTTGCATTTTATTGCACAGGTGATTCAGAGACTTAGGCGAGCTGCATCATCCGGAGGCGATCCGCAGCTGACAGAGTCTCCCTCGTACTATATTTATTTTATTTTAAATTTTCTTGTCCAATTTGTATTTCGGACATGCTTTGTGATGATTGTATAAATCCTTAAAAATTGCTCATGTACTTGTGACACCTTGTTCTAGGATATGTTGAGATATATTTTCTAAAATGTAGTATTCAAACCATTGTTTTACTTAACATATTTTATTTGGTTAATATGTAGGAAAGTGAAAGGAAATATTTTTTTTCATAAATGTTAAAACCGAAAATTTATTTTAATTAATTAATGATTGACTTGCCTGACAATGATGTCCTGCGCCATCATGACCTTAGGGATTTTGGGTCGTAACAGCCGGTTTCCCGGCTACACTCGCCGGTGGAGCTGGTGAGGCAGTGAGGAGAGGGCGGTTGTTCTTCTTCTCCTCTGTTATGTGTCCATGTGTGCGTGTTTGTATCTCGGTGTGTTTTTGTACGTGTGTGTGTGTTCCGCCAGCTTTGTTGAAGGGATGTTTCCGGCGAGTTGGGTGGCGGGGGTGGCGGCTGCTACTGGTTCTTCTTCTTAGGGTGGGAAGCCCATTTTTTGTGGGTGTGGGGGAATTAGGGTTGGCAACTCTAGCTTAAAAGAATTCGGTCCCCTCTTATGTTTCAAGCTAAATCAATTTCCCACGATTAGGAAAGAAAGATAGGACATGACCCTAAATGTCCGGTATCTTCTCGAAGATAAGTATGGACATCATCATACTGATCCATAAGACTCTACTAAACACTTGCTCATGACTTATAGAACCTATGAACCTAGCGCTCTGACACCAATCTGTCACGAACCCAAAATCCAACTAGCCGTGATGGCACCTAACTTCACCCGCTAGGTAATCCAAATACGAACAACCCGATTCAATTAATATTTAACTGGCTCTAATACACTCCCCAAGGACTGGTACTACAAATCATGAGCTTCTAAGATTTAAAATTTGCAAAACTGATATGAAATAAAATACATTATCTGTTTGAAATATACATGAACAGATTAATAATTTTAAATCTACCTAGAACAAGAGGCAGCTATGACCAGATTGCGGACACATCTTCAATGCCAGCTCCCGCCATACACCGCAACGTCAGCATCCAAAATCTGCACACAAGGTGCAGATGTGAAGTACAACCAACCCCATGTACTCAGTAAGTATTTTGTCTATTCTCGTCGAAGTAGTGACGATGGATTTTTTTAGTAAAATGATACCCACTGTTATAACCTGAGCAATATACTAACAATAGAAACAATTATAGAACATAACAAATAAGGGTACAATGAAACAACCATGTGAGGTAGAAAAAGATTACTAGGAGAAATCACAATAGTAAATTCATAATTTTCCTAGTGTGAGAAATATATTCAATATATCACTTCGAATTGCACGGTAATACCTTCGTGCACTTGTCTCATTCTCACCCTATATATATATATATATATATATATATATATATATATATATATATATATATATATATATATATATATATATATATATATATATATATATATATAGATCAAATCAATTGGCACGACAACACCCTTTGTGCATTTATCTCTTTCTCACAAAACATACATATAACAGTACCGACTAGGTGGGAGCAATGCCAATAACAACAAAAGAAATAAAGTGGGAGGCACACAGGAAGTAACAACGAATAAAGCAGTACATATGGACCACGGAAAAAGGCTGGGGAAAAAGGGGCATAGAAATTATGACAACAATTAGGAAGGAAAAATACAAATTTAACTAATTAGCTTGGTAGAAGGATTAAATGAAAATATAACAAAAAAGAAGAAAATCATAATATTTCCAAGTTAAACCGATAGAAAGCATGGATAACATATCAACACTTGGGGTAGAGCACACAGAAATAACAACAACTATAAGTCACATAGAAAATATAGGTGCACAATAACAACTCAAGATAAAGGCATGAATATATATACAACGAAACGATATCACAATATAATGTATGTCTCTTGTCCCCGCCTGCACGGAAACACCCATCGTGCCATGAACATACGATGATATAAAAATAATGGCATGACATCATCCTTCGTGCATTTACTCTCATCCTCACATGATAATGTAAATGAAATGGCACGATCTTATCCTTCGTGCATAATAATGAATGGCACGGCATTACCCCTCGTGCTTATTTCCTCACACGATAATATACACGAAATGACACGGCATCCCTCTTCGTGCTTTACACTCTCCCTCACATTATAATATATATGAAATGGCACGGCATCACCCTTCGTGCTTTAAATTCTTCCTTATCAAGCACATGTATATCATTAAAAAGCAGGGTAGGAAGCATAAATAACATCAAGCAGAGTGATTAAACGAATGTTCCAAGTTGATCATCAATCACGGCTTTCAAGACAATAAGTATTCAATAAACTTCAAGTACTTTATTGTTCCAGCATTTCAACAAGTCTCAGAAAATGATCTCCAACTCATGTATAGAATTCATGATCTCAAGATCTCAAGAATAACGGTCGTAGAGTCGTATTTGTGATTAAGTATAATAACGACCGGATTTAGCACATCAGTAATTTTCACAAAGGTCCTTCAGATTTTTAATCAAACTATAATAAGCTAAATCAGGGTTTCTAGCATTTAATATCATATTCATAGAAATCTAGAATTCAAATAAGACATGAAACAAGAGTGTCACATAATTCTACAAAGCACAATAAATCGTATAATTTACTCCCGAACATGATTAATCCTGGCACATTCATATATGTTCGTCACCTCATATATGTATCACCCCCCCATGTAACAAACAATGACAATTAGTAGGAAAAATTTCATCAACAAAGTTAGGCGAAAGACTTACCTCAAACAGGAAAAACACTTACCACAAACAAGCCGAATCCGCTGCCGAGCAAACTAATCAATACTACGGAAATTCCATCAGCACGTACCAACCTCCGAACGCCTTCCTATCTTCTCAATTCCAAGCCAAATGATTCGAAACTAGCCAAACAACGTGCAAATTAATCAAAATATACTCCAATGCTTGCAATTGTTAATTTATAAAAATTCTCAACTCCTCTCGAGAAGTCAACCAAAAATCAACGGTGGGGCCCACTTCTCAAAATCTGACAAAAATTACAAAATCCGAACCCACATTCAACCACGAGTCCAATCATACCAAAATTACTCAAATCCGGCCATAACAGCCTTCAAATCCTCAATTAAAGTCTATGCAATTTTCTACTATTTTCAAACCAAAACACTAATGTGTTGATAAAACAACATTAGATTCGTGTAATTTAACCAAAACCGAGTTAGAATCACTTACCCCAATCCATATGGTAAAAATCACCTCAAAAATCGCTTCAATACGAGATCCATAGCTCCAAATGTGTTAATATGGCCGAAACCCCTATTTTTAGAATCTGTCTGGTAAGTCGCAGGTGTCAAATACGACTTGCCTCTGCCCTAGAACAACAATCTTTCCCGATACAGAAATGAGCATAACTCTCTCATACGATGTCCGAATTCGATGATTCTTTTTGCTATGGCTCCATACGGGTCTAATGCTTCAATCAAGACTGAATTTGGAGCTCATTTGCTTAATATGGTACCATTTATGCTTGAAGAAACGACGTCAAAACTTTCTAGAAATATCCAAATTAAATTTCGGCATACACCCAAGTCCAAAATCACCATCCGAGTCTAATGGAATCATGAAAACTCCAATCCGAGATCGAATACTAAAAAATCAAACTGGGTCAACTCTTCCAACTTAAAGCTTCAAACAAGAAATTCATTCTTTTGAACTAATTCCAAAATACCTGAAAACCAAAGCCGACAATTCACACACGTCATACTACATCATATAAAGCTATTCAGGACTTCAAATAGTTTAAAGGAGCGTAAATCTCAAAACGACTGGTCGGCTCATTACAAATACACTCCATTGTCGAGTGTTTTAGCACATATTTTTCTTTGCAATTTTGGTGAAAGGTTCGTGTGACCTCCAAATGTGATTGAGTAACAACTCTACTTGAGACCAAAACTGGAGTATTGAGGTAATGAAATACAATGAGTTCTCAACGCGAACTGCCTCTCTGACACCCGTTTGTTGGTCCCGATGTTCAGCACCTCGTAATATTCCAATGTTTACAAATCTGGGCAGCCGCATGTTGCATGACAAAACTTGTGTTGTCCCTGCTGCAGTAGAGAAGCCTGATGATCGTTCCAAATTATCGAACACAAATGAGTATTGGATCTTTAGTACTTGTTTCCTTTACTCGAGAGCTACATCAGCACTGCCTAGTTCCAGTTTCCTTGTTTCCACACTTGTGCTTACTGTTTACACGCCTTCAAGAGATAGAGCACTAAGTACTAATACTACCCGTTAGATGTTGGACTTTAAGCATAGGGTTTAAAGACTTTAAGTATTGGGCTTAAAAGTTTAAGAGTGTAAATTGGAAAATGGTGGGAAATAAAATAGAGGGAAATGAAAATTTGAATCAAGTGAGCATTTGTCATGAACTTTGTACCACATTGGTGAAAGACAACTACACTTGTGTGTATAAATATAGGATCACTTCTTAGAGCTCTTAAAAGGAGTTGAAGAGGATGAATCCTCGCGCCGTCGCTCGCTCGCTCGGCTTCGGTTTCGGCTTCGGATTTGGAAAATGATCGATAAGATTATTTTTTGGAAAAAGTTTAATAATTAATTAAATTTCAGTCAGTTCATTAACAGAATTAACTGAAATCCAAAAAAAAAAAGATGCTGCCTTTGCTGAACGTTGTTTTCCTTCCTGAACAGACATCACACCTCTTCCAATAATTGCCTATAAATTCTGAGGCATGACTTCTTTTTCCACTAACTGAAAAAACAAAAACCTGCATTTTACTTCGCAGTCTCTCTCTCTCTCAAATTTGTAAGTGTGAGTTTGCTCCGTTCTTTGAGTTTGTTGGTATCATGCAGTTTGTATTGACACTGTTGCAGGAAGGTTATTCCGTTTCATCCTGGGAGGATTTAATCCATTACCTTGGCAACTTGTGAGGGGGTTAAAATTCCTTAAGGACACACAAGGAAATTGTGGACTCGGAATATTTCTTATCGTTTATACATTTTCTATTTCTTCTAACAGTTCTTCTGATTTTCTAGTTTTGACACAGAGGCGATAACATTAAATTAGTGTCGAATGGTAGGGAATGGATACAGTAATGAACTGACTGACATTTAGCCCCTTAAGGATTTGAACAGGTTGATCACATATATTATCTCCAGTGTTCTTCTTCTCTTTTGTACTCCTTTCATCTTCACCTCCTACCTCCTTGAAACTTTGATCCTTATATATGGTCATTTTAGTTTATCATTATTGACAACCCGCTTTCCTTGAACATCCAAATCGCCAAAACAGTGATATTCTATATGGCCTACATCCAAGGCATAGTTTGCAAGGTGATCTGCCAACCTATTGCCTTCTCTAAGGGTATGTGACACTGTGACATTAGCTCGTGCCATGAGCTCCTTGATATCTTTCACATATATTGCAATTGAAGACGGGACAACCCATTCTCCAAATATTACATTATGAAGTAGCATTGAATTTTTATGCAAATCAATAAACACATAATCATGCTCAATACAGTACTTCAAAGCATCTACTACTGCCTTTGCTCAGCTTCTGTATTGTTACCCTCTTGTACTTCCTTATCATACGCATAAACTACATCTCCATATTCATTTCTTAGTACAAAAACAATTAAACTCCTACTTGGATTACCCCTAGAAGCTCCATCTATGTTCACCTTGATCCACCCTGGATTAGGGTATTCCCATATCACTTTAGTAACCTTCAAATGAGGAGTGTAATGCTCCATTACATGCAGTAAGTCAGGCCACTTATGAGGAACATTTTGAAGACTTTGCTTTCTCACTTTAACAAGTGATTGAAGAGTTCCCTACTTATAGTAACTGGATCTCCATATTTGTAGCCATTTCTTCGCTTGCTTGCATAATTGGTTGTAATCTGGGCACAACATTAGCAGTCCAACATTTGATGACTACTTGATAAAACGACAATCCCTACATTCCTATACCTGCACATGATAGGAAGTATGACCACACCTTGTTAGCAACATAAGATCTGAAAAACATATGGTGAAAAGTTTCCTCATTCGGATTCACACAACACCAACATTTAGAATCCATTAAGTATCCCAATCTCCTCATGAAATCATCAAGTGGCAACTTGTTCTTCCAAACTTTCCACATGAAGAAGGAAATTTTGAAAGGTAACCCCTTTACCAAAATCTTCTTGTAAGCATTGTAAGATTCCTTCCTCCTCCTCAAGTACTCCCAAGAAGACTTGACACTTAAGGCTAAATTTATTTCAAGCATCCAATAAGGATTGTCCAGTTCATTTTGTACACTTGGTGACTTAATATTGTCAATAATATGGGAAGCCAATACCTCCGGTAAGATTTTCCTAAGATTATCACCATCCCACCCATCATCTTTCACAACATCCCCTATATTCTGAATTGATTCATCACAAAAGAAATCTGGGGGTGTGATGAAATATAGGGCTCCTAAACCTTTACAGTTTTCAAACCAAAACATTGAGGAACCCATTCTAACATGCCAACCAATTTGATTCTTAATTTTATCCCCACATTCAAGCATTTTCTCCATACATATAAGCCACCAGGCCTCCAAGGTACCACCATGGAATTCATCTTTTTGCAGTACTTTTGGCTTATGAGTGAACTCCATAAAGAAGGTTTGGTCCTAAAATTCCACCAAGGTTTTCTAAACAAAGCTTTTGAGATATTATGTAAGGACTTAAACCCTATTCCTCCCTCTTCCTTTGGTAAAAACAAGGTGTCCCAAGATGCCCAGTGCCTGCTTCTTCCATCAATAGAACTGCTCCAGAAAAACCTAGCAAGAAGCTTATGAAGCTTATTAATCACAGAGTTAGGAGGATTCACGACTGAAAGCAAGTGAGTAGTCATGCTTTGCAAAACATGTGAGATAAACTTGCTCGTCCTCCAATTTACAATAACTTTCCCTTATAGGATTGTAATTTGTCCACAATCTTATTCATAAGCCCCTAATAATGATTCATATTCCTTCTACTGTACATAATTGGACACCCTAAATAGGTGAATGGAAACTCGTGTCTATCAATTCCTGTAATCCGCTGAACTTTGTCAACTACTTCTTCACAGGCTGATTGATGCAAATATAAGGCATATTTTGTTTTGCTTATTAGCTGACCAGATGCAACCTCATAGGTATACAAAACCTCCATGATCAACTGAAAAGAGTTTGGAACTGAAGATGAGAAAAATATGGTGTAATCTGCATAGGCAAGGTGATTGATCTTGGGGCTCCATTTAGGTAGACCAAATCCTCAAAAATATAGGTTCATATGATGAGCATTCAAACCCCTTGAAAGAGCTTCAGCAACGAGTATAAAAAGAGTAGGTGATAAGGGATCACCCTATTTAACACCTCTAGTTGATTTGAAGAAACCATATGGTTGCCCAATTGATAAGCACCGAGTACCAATTATTTGATACAATACATAAACCAAGCCAATAAATCTCTCATTGAAACCCATCTTCCTCAACTATTTTGTAGCACCCCGAAAATTTTTGAAGTGCTTAAGCGCTATTAAGAAAGTTGATGTATACTAATTATATTATTTTGTAAACAGACAAGGACTTTTAACGTGATGGAGATTAATTGGATATGATAATAAGGGTACACGGCATATTGTAAGTGATACGGGGTCTAAGAAGAGCCCTAAGTTCATGTCAAATTGGAAATTACATGATATACTAAAGTTCCAAATGAATACGCGCAAGACCTAACTTTCAACGATCATATCTGGATATATATAAAGAGTTATGTGGTAGACAACCTATCAAATGAAAGATTTGCGTGTCTAGTTTCTAATGCTTCAAACCGTTTATTATTCGAACATTCCTACAAGAGGTTATGTTCAATAACCAAATATTGGCAATGAAGTACTGCCATAGCGTCCGGGTCCGCATCCGAGCTTGTAGGAGGAGTGAACTGGTACGCGAAGCGTCCGGGGCAGCGTTCGAAACCCAAAAATTTGGGCATATAAGTACAAAATCGGGAGAAGAGGGTATTTTGAGTATTGGGGTTAGGGTTCTTGAGGTGAAGAGGCGATTTTAAGCTCAAATCAAGTCCAACCAACTAAGTTAAGCTGTTAATGATATTTTGGGTTTATTCTTACCCAATATACATGAGTTCTAATATCATTCTTGTATCCAAATACTAGATTTCATCATCAAATCCTCACAACCACAAAAATCACAAAAGTTTTGATTTTTCAAGGTTGATTTACTAGAGGTAATTCCAATGCTTCAAACTCGTTTATTATGAGTGGTTAGAAGTATTTGAAGCATTTATTACAAGTTTTAATGGTTGAAAGGTTGGATTATAAAACTCTAGTTTATGACATGAATAGTACTTTTGAGAAATAAGAGAGAAGATGAGTAGTAGTATTGGCGATGAAATTGATGAATACAATGAACTTATGGAATTATTTGTTAGCAAAAGTTGGAAATGATCAACTAAGTAATCACTCGAATTGTATATTTTGCAAGTGTTGATTATGGAAGACTATGAATAGTAACTTGGTGGTATTGGACAATTGATGTAGTATTATTAATGACTTCGAATGGGTATTAGAATAAAGTTGAATGGGTTAGCATGTGACTCTATTCGACGATTTGAGTTGTTGGAGGCTTGTAGCCAACTTATGAGCCATAAATGGATATTAAATAATATTTTAGGTCATATTTTGATGTAATTAGGATATCTAATTATAGATATCGACTTGTTGGTGATGCATGAGAATTTTAATCAACATTGTAACGATGAAAGAGGATAAAAAACTTGTGAATGTTAATAAAGTGAACGCGAAGTAAGTTGATTAAAACTTACTCTTCTTGATGAATTCTCTAAAATCATGTTTCGAGTTAATGCTTAAGTTATTTTCCAATGTGCTTTCACGCTTGTGGGGACCAACAAGTACGGATGTCTCCATGTACTAAAATATTATGTTGCA
Organism: Nicotiana paniculata; assembly: GCA_005239505.1. Taxonomy (NCBI): domain Eukaryota; kingdom Viridiplantae; phylum Streptophyta; class Magnoliopsida; order Solanales; family Solanaceae; genus Nicotiana; species Nicotiana paniculata. The sequence continues at coordinate 13,603 of ML343242.1, forward strand.
TATGTATGTGTCATGTTGTTTTATAAAATTTTACTTTAAATCTTGTTGGAAAAATGTCACTCAAGGTAAATGTTATAAGTTTTTATAGAAACTAACGTATTGATAAGAGTATACATATTTGAGTTCTAACGATAAGTTTTCATGAAAAGTATTTCTTTTGAAAATTGATGAGTAGAATAGCACTTGTGGTATCTTTTAAATATTGATGTTAAATTGCTAAAGGCTTTAACATGTAAAAGGTTGTTTATTTAATTTTTGTTCAAATGGTTTAGATTTTCTATTAATGCTATGTTTTGATAAAAATAAATCCTTTGATGCTACTATGTTACGAATCTACTTTTGACATATCAAATATTTTGGGAGTTAATTGTGTTCATCGAGATTGACTTCGGATATATTGTGTTCGTCGTCATGAAACTACACGTGTCGGTATAAGCGTAGACAGCCACTTTGTGGTATAGACTACGACAGAGTTCTCTCCCCCAAGAAGTATTATTTTGTGCTATTATTAGCATGGCTGAGTAGATTTGTACGGCACTACAATGAGACGACCTGAGCAAGTAAGGTATATGATACTTTCCGCTAGGTACATAACCTAGTTGACCTTCTTGTGTCGGTGATGATATAGTACTCCAGTGAAATGTAAGGATGATTTTCTTATGTTTAGGCCTAAGGACCTGGAAGTGATTTCAATGAGTTAAAGCAAATGGAATGATTTTGTATGATTTTATCCAAAATCTTGGGTTGATATAAATATTAAAAGGTTATATTGTGTGGTATATTTCACTGGGATTTTATTTAAAATACAAGGATCATGAATTGATAATTTTTTTTATTATTTTATATCAAATATTGGCGCATTATTTTTATAAAGTTTGTCTCAAGAACTTAAATTAGAGAGAGTGTATGACACTTATTGAGTACCACTGTGGTGTACTCAGCCCTTAGGAGCCCCCTCCAGGACCCCGCTTATTTTACATGTTTTAGGATGAGGTATGATATGTGACATGTGGTCATGGCTAGGAGGACCCTCTTCATGAGATATATGGTGAGACACCATTCCTATTTCGTGGTAGTTATCATGTAGTTTTCTTAATTTATGCTAGTCGGGTATTAGCCCAAGTATTTAATTCTATTCTTTAGTATAGAGGCTCCATAAATAGTTGTAAAAAGTTGTAATAATGATGACATGCATGAAAATATATTTATTGTACTTAGTCTCATTGTTATTATCATGAAAAACATCATGTGTGATTTTGAATTGAAAAATATATTTTATCATTTAACTTGAAAATATATATGATTTACAAGGAGCTTCCACAGAAAAATTGATTTTCATGCATATGATTTGGGTGCATCAAATGGTTTGGTTCGCTTGGGTTGGGTTGTTTGTAGGTCACGTGGCTTTGGGTCGTGACAATTTTGGTCAAGAACAACCATGAGAGCCTATCATAGGCCTTTGTCATGTCCTGTTTTAGCACCACATTAGGACCAACTTTGGTTCTCTTTCTTATATCAGTAATTATCTTTTGAGTTAGCAATACGTTTTCAACAGTGATTTTCCCTCTCACAAATTCTTCTTGCTCATCTGAGATTACATTAGGAAGTAAGACAACTAGCGTTTCATGAATAACCCTTGAAATCACTTTGTTTATGAAGTTGCTAAGACTAATTGGCCTCATTTCTAAAAATGTATTCACCTCTTTCTTTTAGGTAGCAGTACCAAATTTGTATGAGTTGCAAACTTTGGTAGTTCCTACCCATTAAAGCATGAAAAGAGGAGCATGTGAAGCCATTTGGTCCACCTGCACTTTCTCCATTCAAACCAAAGACTGCCTCCTTGACTTCTTCCTTAATAGGCTGCTTGAGTAAATCTTGATTATTTCTGTCTCCACCATTTTTAGTACATGCTCAAGAATCCTAAAGTTAGTTGGAATATGTTATTGATGTAATTGTTCTTGAAAGAAGCTCACATCTTCATTTGCAATTGCCTCATTCTCTTCGACCTATACTCCCTCACTGTTCTATATTATTTTCAATTGTAGCCTCTTTTTCCTTCCATTGACTAGGGCATGAAAGAATTTGGTATTTTGATATCCATCCTTAAACCATGTCATGCCTGCTTTTTGTTTCCAAAACTCTTCCTCCAGAGCTAATAATTTAAGCAGTTTTGCTTGTACCTTTTGTGTCTTTGTCTATTCTGTAGAGTAGGTTGCAATTCAAATTGTGCTTCGTGAACTATTACCATATCCTCAAGGCTAGATATCTTCTGTATCTCTATAAGTTGCTTTGTTCCAGTGAGTGATAGCCTTCTTCAGCTTCTTTAATTTGTAATTGTAATGATCCAGCCGGTCGTTCCGAGAGTTTAACCCCGTTTTTCCCCATTTCTGCTTCATTATTCGTTGTTCAGCTCTATTATGTTGTGTCGGGTCGGTTGGCTCGTGTTCAGAGTGATTTTGGAGAGAAATGAGACACTTAGTCTCTTAAGTTAGTTAATCAGTTGGAAAAGTCAACCGAAAGTTGACTTATAGGTAAATGATCTTGAAATTTATATTTTAGGGTTCAGAAAGCTGCGTTAGATGATTTTATACTTAAGAGCATGTTCGGGATATTATTCGGAGGTCCGTGGTAGAATTAGGCTTGAATTGGCAAAAATGAATTTTTGGCGATTTTCGATCAGAAGTGGAAAATTAGTTATCAGGGTCGGAATGGAATTCAGAAAGTTGGCATAGGTTCATAGTGTCGTTTGTGATGTGTATGCAAAATTTCAGGTCATTCGGACGTGGTTTGGTTGGTTTCGGCATCGGTGGCGAATCTCGGATGTTTAGAAATCCTTAGGCTTGAATTTCGAGTTAATTTGGTGTTTTGATGTTCTTTTGAGTGTTCCGAGGGTTCGACTAAGTTTGCGTGATGTTATATGAAGTGTTTGTATATTTGGTTGAGGCCCCGAGGGGCTCGGGATGATTTCGCATGGCCATCGGAGATTTTGAACTTGAAAAAATACAGCTGGTGCTGCTGTTCTGGTGTGCCTGCACCTGCGGATAGGGGACCGCAGGTGTGAGCATCGCAAATGCGGAAGCTAGTCGTAGGTGCGAGTACTGGAGGCTTGGGGCTTTATCGCATAAGTGAAGAAGTGATCGCGGATACAAACTGGGGGCCTTAAGTGATTTCCGCAGATGTGGATGTTTTTCACATAAGCGGTAACCGCAGATGCGGCATATGGACCGCAGATGCGGAACAACTGGACAAAATGGTATAAATTAAACCCTTCGCGAATTTTGCTTATTTCCACCATTTTTGAAGACGTGATTGAAGCTTTTGAAGGATTTTGAAGAAGGATTTCAGGGGAAACACTTTGAGGTTATGTTTTTGGACCTAAGACTTGATTCTATGGTAAATTCTAACTGATTAAGCATGAAATTTGTGGGATTTAAGGGTGAAAATTGGTGGATTAGGGCTTGAAACTTTAGACTAAGAATTTGGTGATTGAGGGGTCAAACAAAGTTAGAATTTGATAAATTTGGCATGTATGGATTCTTGAGAGGATAAGGATTCTAGTTTTGTAAATTTTATCGAATTTCGAGACGTGGGCCCAGGGATCGGGTTTGGCCAATTTCTGAATTTGTGATGTAATTTGATAATTTTGATGTGGGCTTCATTCCATTGGCATATATTAATGATATAATACTGATTTTGGTTAGATTCAGGGCGATTTGTGGCCGAGTCGAGCGACAAGGGCATTGCGGAGTTTTGGCTTGATTGAGGCAATTTCCAAACTTTGTTCTGAGGGTTTGAAACCCCGAACTATGTGTTATGTGATTAGAATTGGGTGACGCACATGCCAAGTGACGGGTGCGCGGGCGTGCACCGTGAGACTTGTAACCTGGTTCATCCCATGACACCGTTTAGTGGTTCTTTCTTGTTGATATCTGTGCTTCTATCAATGTGATTAATGTAAACATGCTAGAAATCATGCTAAATACTATGTTAAGGCTTCATGCCGATACTGTTGAGACCCGATTTCATTTGTATTATATACTCAGTCATATTTATGCATATCATATCATATCTCAGTCTTGTTTATTGTTGTTTGACATTATATATTGATTCGGGCTAGATCATGTATTGTGAGCCCGTGTGAGTGAGACTGGAGAGTGATGACTAAGTGAGGCCGAGAGATTTTTTACGATGATAATTATGGGATCGGGCTGCACATCGCAACATGTTACATTGATTTATTCCTGGATCTGGCTTATGGTAGCGCTTGGGCTGTAGGAGCCCATCCGGAGTTTGTAACACACCCCTAGTGAGCACAGTGATATTTGAGTGATGGATTTTCCCTTGACATGGATCTTGTCCGAAGCGTTTATATTTGGAGATAGATCTTCTCCAAAAGGCTGGATTGGCCTGTTTCCTCGGTATTGAGCGACTGATGTCAGTGATGTGTATATGTATTCTGGGATATATCTTCCCTGGGCCGCTGAGCTATGTACAGTACCGAGTAGTTGTGAGGTGTATCATTATCTGGATATGGATCTTCTCCATAGGGTTGGATTGGCCTTCCTCAGTACTGAGTGACTTCTGTCAGATATGTGTATATATTTTGGGATGGATCTTCCCTGGTCCAGGCGAGCCATATACAATACTGAGTGGACGAGTATTTGAGAATGGGAGCACATTGTGAGTTTCATACAGTCGATGCATTGGCATCTAAAATACGTTGAGTTATATATGTTAAACTGTTCGGAACAGTACTTGTCTTGTCACTTTGAGCTGTCTAGTTAACTGAAAGTGTGCCTAAACTTCTGTAAATTGATTATATTATAAATGTTAAAGTTTAGTTCGTCACTACCTTTTAGCCCACAGTTTGGGCTTATTACTTACTGAGTTGGTGTGCTCACGTTATCCCCTGCACCTTGTGTGTAGATTCAGGTATCCCAGGTCACGATAATGTCAGTATATCGTTTTCTGCAGTTCATCTTCGGAGAGTGCGAGGTAGCTGCTTGGCAATCACATACCCGTATTTCTCCTTCCCCATCTTCCTTTGTGTATTTTGTTAGTTATTTCCCAGAAAAACGTTGTCTTGATGTATTTTGGCACAGTTGTAGTATGGATCATGACTTAGTGACACCAGATGTTGGAATTTATTCTTTCAGTATTTTGGGTTTGATTATATCTTTTATTTCAGTTTCTCTAATGAAAAGGGATAATATTTAAATATTGTTATGGTAGAAATCGAATTGGTTATGAGTGGAGGCTTGCCTAGTTCCACGATAGGCGCCATCACGACCGAGTTGGTTTTGGGGTCGTGATAAGTTGGTATCAGAGCCTAGGTTACATAGGTGTCACGAGTCATGAGCAGGTTTAGTAGAGTTTTGCGGATCGGTACGGAGACGTCTGTTCTTATCTTCGAGAGGCTGCAGAACCGTTAGGAAAAATCTCACATTCTTGAATTCTTGTCGTGCGAATTTTTCTATTCTGGTAACTAAACTTCTGTTGTTTCATTCTCTCGTAGATGGTGAGGACACATGCTACCGGTCAGGATGGTCAGTCACTAGTTGGGCCCGTGAGAGGTCGAGGCCGCGGTCGAGGCCGTGGTAGAGGGAGGGGTGTAGCCCATGCAGCAGCCTGGGCAGTACCTATGGACCTTCCAGTTATTCCAGATCAGGTCCCATCCACAGATGTTCCAGTGGGACCGGATCAGGCACCAACTGTGCCTATTGTTATTCCGAGTCTTCAGGAGACCTTGGCCTAGATTTTGACCGCGTGCACCAGTCTTGATCAGGCGGTCGCTGTTTCTACTTCAGCAGCTACTTCTCAAACCGGGAGAGGCACTCCGACTCCTGCCACCTGTACACCCGAGGAGGTTGTTCAGGGACTTCAGACACCAGGGGAAACCCCAACCCAACCGGTTGCACCTTTTCAGGATTATGTGATTCCCGTCATGCCATATGACAAGCAACGCAGGTTGGAGAGGTTTGTAGAATTCAGACTCCAACGTTTAGCGGCGCAGAGGGCGAGGACGCCTAAGTTTCTTAGTCAGGTGTTAGAGGATTCTGCGTACATCGGGTATATTAGAGACCAGTGGGGTCTCGTTCACTACCTTCCAGTTTTCAGGAGCTGCTTTTACTTGGTGGGAGGCTTACGTGAGGCGTAGGCCTGTTGGTGCAGCACCCCTTACCTTGCAGCAGTTCTCTATTCTCTTTCTGGAGAAGTATGTGCCACAGTCTCGTAGAGAGGAGCTGCGCAGGCTGTTCGAGAAGTTGCGTCAGGTTGATCTGACCGTGACGCAGTACGAGATGAGGTTTTCGAAACTAGGTCGTCATGCCGTTTGGTTGGTTCTTACGGACAGGGAGAGTATCCGGAGGTTCGTGGATGGTCTCTTAGATCAGCTTCAGATTCTCATGACCTGGGAGAGAGTATCAAGTGCTACTTTTGAGGAGGTTGTTGATATTGCCCAAGATATTGAGTCAGTTCGGCACCAGTAGCGAGATGAGAGGGAGGCCAAGAGTCCTCGAGGATCCGGTAGTTTTGGTGGTGTCTCTACAAGAGGACAGTTCCAGCACGGCAGAGGCCGTCCATTCAGGCAGGCTCAGTTAGCCCGCTCAGGTCATCGTGGTGGATCACCTGGTCATGATCCTCACAGTTTTCATCAGGGGCACTGATGCGAGACTAAATTGCTAGTTTAACATGTGATATACCTTACATTTTATGCGCATTAATGA